>CM060097.1:4600158-4688037 GCA_030522485.1 Stenchaetothrips biformis | reverse complement strand
AGCTCCAGAGTCGCTAAATGGGACCCGAATCGAACGTGTGACCCCACCAATTGATTCCTCGTTCGGAGAGCAATCGATTGGTGTGGTCACACGTTCGATTCGAGTCCCATTTAGCGACTCTGGTCCTCAAAACGCGTGTAGAGTTTGTGCCGCCTGCACCGGTCTTCTGACCCACTGTGCACCGGTGACCCGTAAGTAAGCGAAAGATGGACACGATAGGGCGTGGACCACAAACGATCGCGCGGCGATGCCATCGGCCCTGAAAGTGCTGACTGCCGATTGCCGATTCCCCCCGAGGGCCAAACGTGTTGCTTTTCAATGCAGTCGCTGCTGTCTCACGTAGCTGGGGGGTCGGAGCAGTGCACAGTGGGCCAGAAGACCGTTCCAGGCGGTCAAAATGACGGACGGGTTTTGAGCTCCAGAGTCGCTGAATGGGACTCGAAACGAACGTGTGACTCCACGAATGGATTCCTCGTTCGGAGAACAGCAATCCATTTGGTAGAGTCACGCGTTCGGTTTGAGTCCCATTTAGTGCCTCTGGAGCTCAAGACGCGTCTAGTCTTTTGGCCGCCTGCGCCGGTCTTCTGGCCCACTGCCCAGTGCGGAGCAGCCGCAAGCTTGGGGCGTTTCTGCTGTTTCATGCGGGGCTGCGATTTTGGTGCAGAAAACAAGGTGACACAGCGAAAAGGCGCTGATTCTGGGAAAGTATTAGGAAGGCGTCCGCTGCGCCTCGGGTGTCTATGCTAGGATGGCGTGTGATGTCGCCTCCGGTGTCTATGTAGGGTGCGTACGACTCGTCCAAAGCCATCAGCATCACGATATCACAGCGGAAAATCAGGAAACGTATGGCTGTAGTCGAACCCACAAGCCAAGGCCGGTTTGTGAAGGCAGCCTATTTTGAGACTGTACTAGAGTGTGCCGCAGAGGGCACTCCATGCATTCGCCACACCTGCGCCAACACGGGCCCCACCTGTTAGGGCCCTGGTGATAAGAGGCAAACCCAGGCCTTGTCTACCACGCAGTCGCGGCGGCTTTACCGCCACGTTTTACAGCAAAGAGTTTTAGCCGTGCGCTTGTCTCACAGCGCCCTGGTAAGATTGTCTGAACACAATTTTTTGTGGACTGTTTCAACAATTAATTTTTAATTAGTCCATCGGACCGTGTGCGTCAACGCTTTGCACTCAAGATGCCGGTTTATTTTTCCCTGAGACCAATCAAACCCGCGAGTAAACTACTGCAGTTGAAACCATGGTCAGGTCCGGCCGCTGAGGCGAAAAATTCTCCTCGTCATTCGGAAATTTTGTTCATCGTGGCCCTAAACTGCTTGGTTTCTGTCGGTAACTTGGAGCGCTTGGCTGCGCTGGGAAGCGGTGGTGGTGGTGGCAGTTCGCTTGGCCCCGTGTGGGCTTGAGTGAAGGAGTGGGGACTTCCCCCACCACCGCTCCACTAGCACTACTGCCCTGCCGGCCGAGCGCTCCAAGTCCACGCGTGCGCCCGCAGACCAGAGGATAGGCAACCTGCCCTCCTGCTGTGCGTGGCGGGTACGTGGCGAGCTCTTGAACCCGAGAAGTTGAGTTAGGTCGTCCAGTTTGAGTTAGTTTCCATGATGAGCGGCATTTTCTCGGAGCACACACTGAAAATCTATCGGCGTGACTTCAGTTTCAGGGCGTGAATAAGGTGTCACGCCAAAAAACGGCATGACAGAAAAGTCATGCCAAATATCGGCGCGACTCAAAAATTCACGCCAATTTTTGGCGTGAATATCCTGTTATGCCGGTTGTTGGCGTGACTTTTCTCATAAAACGCATTGTCATTCACGCCAAATGTTGGCGTGACTCAAATGTCATGCCGTTTTTCGGCGTGAATTTTCTGTCACACCAATTTTCGGCGTGACTATTTGTCACGCCATAATTTTCACCATATTTCATTGCATTGGGCCAGAAGACTGGCTCCGGAGGCCAAAGCTCCAGACGCGTTAAAGTCGCTAAACAGGACTCGAACCGAACGTGTGACCCCACTAATAATGGATTCCTCGTTCGGAGAGCAATCCATTGGTTCGAGTCCTGCTCAGCGACTCTGGAGCTCAAAGTCCGGCATTTTGGCCGCCTCCACCGGTCTCATGGCCCACTGTGCGGCTGGCCGCTGCGGATGCACAGAGGCTGGGCCTAGTTCTGCTCTAGTGCAGATCGTCGACCCGTTTGATAGAGAGCAGTCAAAACAATACAAATGCGTCAGGCCGCATATCAGCCGATAAGGGCGCGTCGCATCGAGGTGCACGTGCGTCACGGCGCATCGTTTTCCTCCTGGGAGCGATCGATCTCTCTGGGAAATCACTTACGGATGCCAAACTTTGGCTCCGCCGTATAATGAGGACTATTTTGGCTGAATCTTTCAAGCGCCATCTTCACCGTTTTGCCTTTTATTTTAACTCTAAACTACAAACCTCACAGTCTACTAAGTACACTCTCACAAATGCATCCTTGCAAGTAACACACTTACAAACGCATTGACCAAGTACAAACTTATGCATACTTGGCAAGTAAACACTTACAACGGCATGCTTGGCGCAGTATAACTCCATGTACGCATAGGCATTTGTAAGTGTGCAATTACTTCCCAAGTATGCATTTGTAAGTGTGTAATTACTTGCCAAGTATGCATTTGTAAGTGTGTAATTACTTGCCAAGTATGCATTTGTAAGTGTGTACTTGCAAGCATGCACAAGTGTGTATACTTAGAAGACAGGTAGGTTTGTTGGGTAGTCTTTTTGTTTCTTGCAAAACTCGTCTGCAATATAGTTTTGAATCATCAATCTTGTCTTCACTCTTCTATCTAATCACCAGACCACTCTTATCTTCAATCCTCTTTCATCGTTAATCTAATCGTTACTCTTGAATCTAATCTTTACTCTTCGATCTAATCTTTACGTTTCAAGCTACTCTTTAATCTCGAATCTTCAGTTAAGCCATTAAAAATTATTGCTATTTGATTCCGATCGAGCAAAAAACAACCTCCACTTTTTAATTCCCGTGTACCTTTTGGAGTTTCTTTTAGCAACTAATCTTGCATACGTAGTCGGCTCGGGCTTCCTCACACCTGGCGGCCCGGGCCTTGAGCCAGGGTGTCTTGTTTCCCGGAGACGCAGTGTCCTTTTTCGCAACGTGCGCCATTCGTGTACAGTGTGGGCGTCCCGACGAGGAAATATTAGAGGAGCCTGCGAATTGCGCAAGAGTCTATGCAGCACGTGGAGGGGGGGGGGAAGGTGGGGGGCACTTCCCAAACGACCTTGCATCGTGGCCCACCCACTGCATACCCACGACATGCACGCGCTTGGCAGGCCTGGCCACACCTCGCAGGCCTGGCCAGCACTGCAGCGCACAGTGGGCCAGAAGACCGAGAGGCGGTCCAAATCCCGGACGGGTTTTGAGCTCCAGAGTCGCTGAATGGGACTCGAACCGAACGTGTGACCCCACCAAGAGATTGCTCTCCGAACGAGGAATCTATTGGTAGGATCACTTGATCGGTTCGAGTCTCGTTGAGCGACTCTGGAGCTCAAAAACGCGTCTAGAGTTTCGGCCGGCCGCGCCGGTCTTCAGGCCCACTATGCAGCGGCTGCCGCCGTCCCGTGACGTGCCCGGCTGCAGCAGCACAATGGAGCAGAATAATGATTAGAGGCACTCCGCGTAACCCTGCTCCTCCCCCCCCCTCACCCAAAAACAGGAAGGGGAAGGGTGGGTCCCCGCGAAGGGGAGCAGCAGCAGGCCGCGGCCAGGATGCGGCCCAGGATGGCCTCCACGTGGTAGTATCGCGAAGCACGTCGGCACGCTAAAGTGCGCCGTGGCCGCGGTGCGCTGCGTGGGCCGTGCTGCACTAGCGCCGCTCAATTTCGCGCGACACGCCGGCCACGCCCCCCTGCGGCGCGGCGCTCAGCCAGGCGGCGGCCGGGCCTGGCCGCCAGTGCATGGCGGTGCATCGGCAGTGGCGCCAGGAAGGACCTCGACTCCCTGTTGACGCAGCCCCCATGAGGTAGCGACAGCCAGCCGCCCCTGCCATGGACAGCGACGACGAGGACGACACCCCCGGCCCCGGGGAGGAGGGGGGCAACTACAGGGACTGGATTGTGCACAGGCCGGCGCCCCCCGCGGAACCCGGCGAACCTGTGCCGAGCACCAGCGGTGGAGGGGGGCGGGATGCAGCGAGCAGCGATACCAGCGTGAGTACCTCTTGGCAACTTGGCACAGGTACACCGGGCCGGGCGCCCCTTCTCGGCGCCCCCGCGCACAGTGGGCCGCAGACGGCCAAAACTCTAGACGCATTTGGAGCTCCAGGGTCGCTAAACAGGACTTTAACGGAACGTGTGACCCCACCGATGGATTCCTCGTTCAGAGATCAATCCATTAGATGGGTCACACGTTCCGTTCGAATCCCATTTAGCGGTTCTAGAGGTCAAAACGCGTCTTGAATTTTGACCGCCTCGAACGGTCTTCTGACCCACTATGTGTTTCTCTCAGCGCTCCCCGTAGGGGCCCCTTCGTAGCGCTTCCCTCGGCGCCCCTTCCTGGCGCCCCAAAGCCGAGCCCCTCTCAGGGTGGAGGGTGGCATGCTTGGCATGTGTGGGCTCGCAGAAAGAGCCGGATTTTTTTAGGCAGGCTGTGACATTGACATTGTGCGGTTGGAGAAAGTTGAAGGTTCAACGCAGGGCTTTCAACAACGGCTCTGTCAAACGGCTCCGTCTCGCTGTTACTTTGCGAGACCTCGCCAAAAGTTTCCTCCAAAGACCCTGAGATGTGACGAAATTCTTTGAAATTCTTTGTATACCTATTCAATGCATGGGTCCGTCCAATCGAATGAAGGCTTTTTATTGTGTCCGAGTTAGTGTCATTCCCAAAATTTCATCCCCGTCCTTCAACTTTCGTTTTGAATTTCTTTTAAAATTGAAGGAGCTAGAAAGTGTGAATGTCAATGGGAACCAAATTCTTGACTCACCTCTCATTTGGGCGAGACACACAATTCCACTTCACAGTAAATATGGATTTGTAAAATTTTGTCCGGGCCCACACAATTTAAAAAAAAAACCGGGCGAACTTTTTCGTTCAAAATTGTACGCTGAATCATCGCGCACAAGTGCGAAATTGCTTATGACAAATGTGTGCCAAAATCACGTAATGCCCAAAATTGTGTGAGACCGCGTACAAAAATTGTACAAAGGATAATCTAGTGTGTTCATTTGGCAACCCTCCTTCGTTTTGTATCAGCCTTCACCTTCCTGTCGACGTTTTGCGTTTTGCAAGCCGTCTGAGCAGCTTTCCGTCATGCAAAGGCTGACGCTGCCTGTCCGATTTTTGGCGTGCTTGACGAGCTGCAGAAACAGCTGCGATGTGTCAGACGTCGTGATGGGCATGCATTCGTGATGCAGGGGAGGGGAAGGGGGAGGGGGGAGATCTGCAAACACAAGTGTGTTCAATCGCGTATGATTCACTACTTGACGGGCCGGGGCGTGTTAGCCAGCGTGCTTTCCACGCGCAGTTGGTGATGCCGTCTCTCTTCTCGGTATTTATTTTTTTTTTGCGCGCCATTTGCCGCATTACGCAACCCAAATGACGTTTAAATAACGAGATTCGGCTCGGCGTTTTGCATAACGCGTCTTGTTCTCTGAGGAATGTTGTTGTTTCACTCATCCTCTTGATCATTTATTTGTTATCGAGATTATTGATCGATGAATCATTTGATCGTTCGTTTATTCATTCAGTCGTTGACTCTCATCACTGGTAAAACTAAAGCGTAACTCTATGCTTGAGTCAAGCATAGAGTTACGCTTGAAGACGTTACGCTTGAAATGAAGCATACTCTGGAAATTCCTCCATGCATTAAGATAGGGGAAATCTTGGCGGATGAGCCTGTTACGTTTGATTTCAAGCGTAAACTGATTACGCTTGAAAACAGAGGGTAATACTACGCTTTAGTTTTACCAGTGATCTCTCTATTCCGACTCTCATTAGTCTGGAGTCCTGTTCCAACTCTCATCTCTCATTGGTCTTGGAGTCCTATCTCTTATCTCTGTCACCCCTTGCCTCGCCGTGCTTGCTCAAAATCAGCTGGACTCGAGAGACCGGACTTGAGCCTCTCCCACTGTTGCCGTGTGCAAGCGTCCAAGGTGGAGTTGCAAGAAATGCAAACAGTGATGCATAGCTGCCAGCGGCGGTGACGCAAAGCGCGCAAATAGCGGCTCGGAGGGTGAAATGCCAACGACATTTTATCTTTCGTGGCACGCCACCACAACAAAGCCCAAGCAACAAACAACAACAAACACGCCGGCTTGTCCTTTGCGTTTGTCCATGGCGTTTCCAGGGAAACCTTCGTCTTCCATGGAACCCGAAGCAGCAGCAGCAGCAGCAGTGCTCTGGCTCAGCAGACTGATTCCGAGTCGCTCTGTCTCTCTCGCACTCAAAGGGCGTGCCGCATAGGTGCGAGAGAGACAGAGCGACGAAAACGACTCTCGGAATGAGTGTGCTGGGGCGCCCCTTTCAGCCTTCCAGGGGGCGCAGCCGCAGCCAGACCACCCACGCGGCGCAGGGCGCAGGGCTCCACAGCACGGCTTCCCCGGCCGGGCTGCAGCCATAGCTTCCCTGTTCCGGTCAAGTTTTCTATTTCGGAGCTCCGCCGCTCGCTGGCTGGCGTGGTTTGTTTGTCTGGCTGCGTGTGGCCCTGCAAAGTGGGCCAGAAGACCGGCGCGGGTGGCCGAAATTCTAGGCGCGTTTTGAGCCCCAGAGTCCGTCGCTAACTGCGACTCGAACCGAACGTGTGACCCCACCAACGGATTCCTCGTTCGGAGAGCAACCCATTGGTGGGGTCGCACGATCGGTTTGAGTTCCATTCAGCGACTCTGGAGCTCGAAACGCGTCTTGAGTTTTGGCCGCCTGCGCCGGTCTTCCGGCCCACTGTGCCCTGCTTGCCCTGCACGCGCCCGGCTTCCTGCCCACGTCAATAACGCGACAGTAGTAACTCAATCGATGCGGCCGCTCTGCGCGCTGACAGCGTGACGACGGCGTCAGACACGTGGGCGCAACGGCGTCGTCGTCGGCGTCGTCTGCGTCGGCGTCGTGGGCGCCAGCGATGCGGTGCGGCTGCAATTGCAAATCTCATCGGCGGTGGGCGGGGGATCGAATCGCCGCGCAGCGCAGTCACCGTTTTTCTGCGTTTTTTAACGCATCTGTAGGAGAATAGCCTTCCGGCGAGTGGGGGTAAGATACAGTACACTCTCAGACCCTATCGACTGTCTTTTGTCACTATTGCTACCGAGAATAGAGAAACTTAATTCCGATGGAATTGTTAGTAAGGACTTTGTTTCCAAGCCTAGCTAACTGTATGTGGAACCTGTGGAACTATGACGAATCTTCCGAAAAAAAAAAAACAAGTCAAACCTTCGTGAATTTAGGTAAGTTTTTTTTTTCCAGAGGTTTTTGTTTTTTTGTTTTTGTTTGTCCGTCAATTTGCGAAGATTCGACTTGGTATATAATTTACGAAGATTGGTCATAGTTCCACGAATCGTCATCGTAAATTCACAAAAGTTCTTCGTCACTTTACAAAGATTATTCGTGTATCTAAGAGGGATCATCTTCGTCTTACGATAGGAACCTTGGACACCTTTTTTTCCCCAGACGTACCTTTGTTAATTGCCCATTTATTCCTCACAGTGAAATGGCATCCCGTGGATGAATGGCGGAGGCCGTGACGCGTGCGGTGCGTGCGGCACGTGGGCGTAACCGGCGGCGACTGGATTGCCATCAGCAGACTGACTGCGATTCCGAGAGTCGTTTTCGTCGCGCTGTCTCTCTCGCACTCACGGGGCGTCCCTTACAGGTGGGACAGAGACAGCGCGACGCTAAAACGTGACTCTCGGAATCGGGACTGGCTGCCAGCGGCGGTTATGACGGTGGAGCGGCGAATTCGCGGCAGAGTGGCGCCGTTTCCGTTATTCCGCGAGTTCCAGCAGCGAGTGCTAGACTCCGCACAGTGGGCCAGAAGACCGCACACTAAATGACCAGGGACAATTTTTGCATCTAGCTGGATGCGGTTTTAAGCACATCTAACTTCGGACAAATTTGTATCCGGCTAGTCACGAATTGTACATAAAGAGGCACAATATTGTACTTCGAACACGAGACAATATTTGTGATCCAATTGATGGACAATATTGTGCCTCTTCATGTACAATTCGTGACTAGCTAGATACAAATTTGTCCGAAGTTAGATGTGCTTAAAACCGCATCCAGCTGGATGCAAAAATTGTCCTGGTCATTTAGTGTGCGGCGCTGGCGGCCAAAACTAAAGGCGCGTTTCGAGCTCCAGAGTCGCTAAATGGGACTCGAACCGAACGTGCGACCCCACCAATGGCTTCCTCGTTCGAGAGCAATCCATTGGTGGGGTCGCACGTTCGGTTCGAGTCCTTTAGCGACTCTGGAGCTCAAAACGCGTCTGGAGTTTTGGCCGCCCGCACCGGTCTTCTGACCCACTGTGCTAGACTCCGCCTCGCTATCCGCCATGCTTCGCTTGCCGCCATGCTCCCGCGCTACGCCCTGCCCCCCATGGCCCCCATTGGCGATGCCATGGCGTCGGCGGGCCCGGGAAGGGGGAAGGACTGGATGCTGACATGAGCGAAGCGCGCATCGAGCGGCAAGTGGAGTCATGCCACAGAGGCTGGGCCATCTGGGTCCATAGAGTCTGGCCCGCTGCCGAAAAGAATGGACGCGGCTGGAATTGGGAAGGGGTGAAGAGGGGGAAGGGGGGGGAAAGGGGGAGGGGGCGAAGGGCACAGAGTTGGGGGGGGGGGGAATGCGGGACTGCCTAGGGGGCCGTTCTGTCTATGACGTCACACTTTTTAGGCTCAGTTTCTGACCCCAATCCCACACCAAGTCACAGAAAATGGTTACGTGATTTGGACTACCTAACCCAGTGATGGACACAGGTTCCCCTTCACCAAAAGTCTCGTGCAAACGACAAAAGAAAATGGAAAAAACACTCTTGTGCATTTTGACAAATCCGGTGGTCAAACGCTAACTTATTCGGATATCTCTGACCAAAGTGCAGCTGGAATACTTGACCTGATGACAACAGACAATAAGAGCTGCAAGGTAACTGATTTCAGTTCATTTGTCAGTGGCATTCCCTTTCGTATTGGCATTTTCCATAGCAACATCGCGATAGTCACAGTGTCTTCATCCCCCTCTCCCTCCATGTCACATTTGTTCACGATTTGGCTGACTACTATACCCCTCCTAAAAAGTGTGATGACGTCATATTTGAACCGCCCCCTCCCCCACCCACCGCCCTTTGCCATTTGATCGCAAGCAAAGTGACGCAGGCCTGTGGTTACATTATGATAATGCAGGGGACTGCCCGTCTGCTGCTTATCGGTCTTGTGGCCGCAGAGATCGGTCTTCGGGTTCACGTCACGATGCTGTCTCGGGGCTTGTCAGCCGAAGCGCTCGCTCCCTGGGTTTGGTTTTACTCCTCCTCAATGCACTGTGGGTCAGAGGACCGTCGAGGCGGCCGAAATTCTACACGCGTTTTGAGCTCCAGAGTCGCTAAATGGGACTCGAATCGAACGTGTGACCCCAACAATGGATTCCTCGTTAGGAGGGAAAGTCATTGGTCAAACGCGTCTAGAATTTTGGCCGCCTCCACGGTCTTCTGACCCACTGTGCAATGGTGTTTCCTCTTCTCAGTTGGAGTGGTGTCTCCCAACGTTGTAGGAGGGAATGATACTACCCTAGAATAGAACGGCCGATAGCGGGGAGTGCATTGTCTCGGCTGGATACGGTTCCGGAAGACCACAAGCCTCTGACCCAGCCCGACTCGCAGGTGCCACAGTTGCCTAAGAAATACAAAAATCTGGACGACTCACATAGGGACAGACCACCGGTGGAGGCGGCCAAAATTATAGACGCGTTTCGAGCTCCAGAGTCGCTAAGTTAGACTCGAATTGAACTTGTGACACCACCAATAGATTTCTCTCCGAACGAGGAATCATCTATAGGTGGGGTCACATGTTCGGTTCGAGTCCCATTTAGCGACTCTGGAGCTCAAAACGCGTCTAGAGTTTTGGCCGCCTGTGCCGGTCTTCCGGACCACTGCGCAACTGCTTCCACTTTTTGCCTGTGCTGTATTTCCTGCTCTTCTGTCCGAGACTGGACTCTGGTAGAACAACTGCACCCGATTGCACTGCATCTAGGACCGAGATTCTAGGCCCACGGAAACGGTTCCGCCGTTGGCGCCGCACAGTGGGCCCGGCTCGGACCCGTGGGCACCGGATGTGCGCCCGGATTGAACGCCTCCGTGAACACGGCATGCCGGGCCGGCGGAGGAAGAGCGACAACGCCGCAGCCTGGAGTAACGACGCGGCCCGGCCCTGCCCGGCGTCGCGTAGTGCGGCTCGGCGTAGTAAGCGCAGTCCGTCGGCGTCGACCAGGCCCTCCGCGCGGCCGCTGGACTCCACAGTGGGCCAGAAGACCGGCGCAGGCGGCCAAAACCCCACACGCGTTTTGAGCTCCAGAGTCGTTGAATAGGACTCGAGCCGAACGTGTGGCCCCACCAATGGTTTCCTCGTGCGGAGAGCAACCCCTTGGTGATGGTCACACGTTCGGTTCTACTCTACAGTCCCACTGTGCAAGGGCACTCCAGTGCACCCCGACAGCCCGAGCCAAAAACCGTGCCATTTCTGCGCCGTTTTGGGCGTCGGACCGATGACGCCCGCCTGGGCTTTTCCAGGCCGGGTGTTTCCTCCGCGCGGGGGAAAAGTTACCGGGAACGCACTGCGCACACATTCCAGTCCTAGTGTTGTTGAATGGCCTCTGTGGGGTAGGGGCGCGGGGTGGGGCGCGGGGAGGCAGCGTGTGGTTGAAACGACGACGCTACGCTGCTGGCTACGCTACACTCCCCTCGGGCCTCCTCCCCGCACCGCTCCCCTCGCCAGTCCCTTCCCACACCGCCGGCCGCTTACCAAGCGCTATGCCGCCGTCCCTCTCGCACGGCCGTGCTCTGGCACGAGTGCGAGAGAGCGCGACGACGCGGTTCTCGTGACCCCCCCCCCTTTCCACCGCGCTGGTCTGGTGCCGTGCCGAGGCCAGGCCAGTCTCCGTTCCCAGCCAAGCCAGTCTGCCTCTGCAGTCTGGCGCAGTCGATTTCGTTTCTTACCACCAGCGTTCGTTGCTAAACGGTGCGAGCAGCTCGCTGCGTTTGTCTCGCCCCCCGTGTCTCGATGTCCGAGTTCAAGTGACTCCCCGCGTTCACTGCGCGAGTTGCTTGACTTCCGCGAGACTAGATGTGACGTCGTCGTCCCAGGTCCGCGAGAGAACGTGTGTGTGTGTGTGCGCGCAGAGAAAGGATTACCTCGCCGACAGGACAGCCCTCTGGGAACTGACCTGCACCTCCGGAGAGCCCTCCGCAACGCCAACACTTTGGATTACAAACAGCGAACCGCCAGCAGCCTCCACTGTAAGAATCACGGGGTTTTTGCACTGGTGTCGGGCGGGCATGACGCTGGCTGGGTCTGGTCTTTCGCAAGTTGAATTTGCTGGGCGAAGTAGTGTTGCCAACCGCCCCGCGCGGCGTCGCGTTTGGTGTCGGCTTTGGAGCGAGCGGCCCGCCCTGGTGGCGACGGCGCCTTCTGCATGCTCCTATGTATTCCGCGCACTCCAGCGCCGTTCGGCAGCGCGTCTCGGCGACAAACACCCTTTCGTCAACATCTGACGTTGGCAACCGTGGCGCCCGCCAGAGCACGAAGTGGCACGAAGCACCACAGGCGCACAGTGGGCCAGAAGGCCGACGCTGGCGGCCGAAACTCTAGACGCTTTTTGAGCTCCAAAGTCGCTAAATGGGACTCGAACCGAACGTGTGACCCCACCAATGGGTTCCTCGTTCGGAGAGCAATCCATTGATGGGGTCACACGTTCGGTTTGAGTTCCCTTTAGCGACTCAGGAGCTGAAAATGTGCCTGTCTTCTGGCCCACGGTGAGGCGCCTGCTGGGCCGGCGTTGTATAACAACAACCGGGGTTGATTGCGGGCAACGGGAGGGAGGGGAGGGGGGGGGGGTGCTTCGCAACTCCCTCCCGCTCGCTGTGGCAATGGTCCTGCACTCGCAGTTTCTCCTGCGCTGCGCCTGCTTTCCCTTCACTAGAAAGGCGCGAGGGAAGTCCCTTGTGTGTGGCGGCGCCCAGTGGGCTTACGGGTACCATGGGTGGGGGCAGGGCCATGTGACAGGCCATGAGACGAATTTTGGTGTGTCGGCTAGGCGCGGCAGTGTACAGTATACAGCTAGAAAGCAGGCACTGTTTACCGAGGTCGTTCCATGGGGCTAAGGACTTGCGCGGGGCACAGTACGTCTGCCCACTTTGGCTGTTTGGAACATACTGGCCCGGCCCGTTTCCGTTCCGTTTTCCCTCGTTCGCTCCTCTCCCTCCCTCTCTTCCCCCTTTATCCCTCTCTCTCCCCGTTCGCTTCGCGTTTCGTGACGCAGACAGCTGCTGCCAGACTGCCAGCGCCATCTATCGGCTGGGGTGACGGAAATACCCGAGGTGCCCTCCGAGGCCGGCCCGTGGGGGCCATGCCTAAGCCTCACTCTTTTTATTTTTTCTCGTTTGGTTTTGCTGTGTAGTCTTTAGATAGCGGGGAGGTTTTTTACCCAGTCGACGCTGTCGCCTTCTTATACGACGGCACAAAAGTAAACTAAACAAAAAAAATTGTGTCAAAAGCTTCAGAGCATTTTTACAAAATATTTAATTTGAAAATACATTTTTTACTTCTGAATCCTGCGTTTTGAATCGACGGCACGAAAGTAAACAAAACAAAACAAAAATTGTCAAAAAAGCTTCAGAGCATTTTTTTAAAAGTTTATTTCTGAAAATAAAATTTTCACTTCAACCCTGAGTTTTGATTCTTGTTTGAAATTTCATCCCCCTCTGCTGAGGCATTACGGATCGCCCCTCCGGAGGAAGGCCTGGAACGCCGCGTGGCGAAGGATCGCTTCGTCGCTCTGTCTCTGTCGCACTCGTGGGGTGTGCCGTAGGGGAGCGAGAGAGACAGAGCGACGAAACGCTCTCTCTCGGAACCGCTCGGCTGGCTGCTGGCTCCAGCGGCCGGCTGGGCGGCGTGGCGTGGCGTAGTGCTCCACAGCGATGGCGGCGGCGGGGCTCTTGCAGTGTCATTCCTTTCCGAGAAACCCTTGGCGGTAAACACCTCCCTCTTGTTTACACCATTTCCAAAAGCATAACGTCGTGCAATACAGCGCAGGCGCATGCCTGTCGTCACGCTAAGCGATATAGCCGGTGACGTCATCTTCGTTGTGCCCATGCTCAAAATTCGAAACCAAAGGACCAAGTGCCCAAATTGCAACTTTTATTGGTGTTGTCGGAGCCGCCGCTCGGCAGTCACGGGTGTGCGTGACTGGAGGCAGGTGGCCGCGGTACTGAGTCAGCCTGCGTGCCCCGGCGGCTCTGCACTCCTCGTACCGGCTTGACTTTGCACTTCGGCCGCTGGCTCTCTGAATCAACCTCCTCCAGCCATTCATTGGATGGCAGCGACAAGGCTTGGCTCTGCATGGTCCGAACGCTCCATTGGGAAAGATATCTTATCGCTATCCACTCTCCACTTCCATAGGCTCCACCCGATAAAAAGACGGTGTCCTATCGCGACAGGACAGTGCGGGACAGTCCTTACGTATGGCACAGGTTGGCGACCGCCTTTGCGGACACAGCAGGACTCATTCGAGATGTGATCAACCCCCGAGCACCATCGCTGAGGCGATGCACAGACGTGAGGTACTGCCACTTGCAAACGTATACCTGACACTCGGTTCAGACGCTGGGACCGAAAAACCCTACCGGAGTGTCAGATACCTCTGCAACTGTTAGTTTACACGCTCAATTCCTTTGCACTCTTTGCTTTGAAGTTTTGCACGACTTAGCGAATGCAAGATATCATGCGTACTTGCACATAAATTTTAAACGTACCCATAGTTTTATACGTAGTAATATCGTGCACGTGCGTGCCATATGGTTCAAACTCACGCACGAAAATTGCATCGGAATAGGGTACTTTCGTGGATTCTAAACCGGAAGCAAACAGACGCCATATAGGCTGGAACCTAACCTCTCCTGAGCTCTCAAAATGAAACCAAGCTGTACAAATATTCCCGGAGGAACACAATTGCACTGCAAGTAAGTTTCAAACAATAAATATGTCAAAGTGTGGCCGATACGTTAGACTATAGTCTCTTTTCAATGCCAAGTTATGATCTACTTCCGCCAACATGGCGTCTGTTTGCTTCCGATCCACGAAAGCACCCTATCGATTGGGCACGCAACCACCGGTTTTGGAAGCGTTTTTCGAGTCTCCTCGTGAGTACAATCGGCCCATTTCTGTGACGGGACGGGGCGTCGCACGCGCGGCCACGACGACCATATCACCTGGGGCCGAGCATCAAGCCATCTGCCGTGTAGTAGAATTGACAAGGAGCAGACAAGCTGGGCCAGGCAGGGTCTGCGCCGAACATCTGCCCTCCGTGCAGCTGCCGGTGCGACGCGTGCGTTCTCGCTTCTTCTCTCTCCGTCGCTCCCGAAGGGACCGCAGGGACTGCAGGGGAGGCCGACGAGAGGGACAGAGACGGATACAGTGGGCCAGGTGCTCGGCTGGCTGTGTTGGGGAGCGTGCCCCAGACGCTTCCTGCTCATCTTGGCAGCGGGGAGTAATAAGAAAAGAATGCCCGCGCGGCAGGCAGGCACGGCCGCGGTACAGTCCGGTCCAAAAGTCCAAGGAGCAGACACTGTATAGTCCGTTCAGACGTTGAGACTATGTGCCTCACTCTGGGCCATATCTGTTTGTATAGTCCGTTCAAACGTCGAGACTTTGTGCTGCTTCACTCTGGGCCAAATCTGTTTGCATAGTCCGTTCAGACGTTGAAACTTGTTCTTCACTTCGAGTTCAACTCTGTATACAGTGGTCCGTTCAGACGTTGTGCTTCAGCCCCAACCTGTTTGAAAAATCAGCTGTTACGGTACTGCTTTTGAAACTAAAATTGAAGCGCGGCCCGCGGCGGCGTCCAGACGCGGGACAGACCAGACAGCCCATTGTGGGGGCTCCGCGAGGCCAGGCGAGGCTGCTACGCTGGCCCGCTGGCGCCGCGGCGGAGGTCCTCCCAAATTGGGGCCCGGTCGCAGCGCAACCTTGGGCGGGAGACCTTGAGCCTTCTGAAGTGACGCAACTCGCCGAATGCGTCAACAACAACAGTGACTATTCACTCTGTTTTCCGAAGTTTCGGTCAGCCGATTCCTAGAACGACGACGCACGGTGGGCCAGAAGAGCAGTGCAGGCGGCCAAAACTCTAAGACGTTTTTTGAGCTCCAGAGTCGCTATACAGGACTCGAATCGAACGAGTGACCCCACCAATGGATTCCTCGTTCGGAGAGCAATCCATTGGTGGGGTCGCACGTTCAGTTCGAGTCCCATTCAGCGACTCTGGAGCTCAAAACGCGTCTAGAGTTTTAGCCGCCTGCGCCGCTCTTCTGGCCTACGGTGCGACGTGTTCGTGGAACGCGCGATCACGTGCTGCGAGTGTCGACACTGGCTGCAACTCTAGAGCGATTAAAGGGCTTTCCTTCCTTCCCTGTGGCGCAACGCCCCGTGACTGGCAGATGGAGGCGATGGTGGGGGGCATGGGCCCGTGGGACTTCCGGTCACTGCCGCAGGGAAGTCCAGGTGGTTGCCGCGCGGTTGGTACTCCTCGTTTACTCCACCCAAATTAAAAACTTTTCCCATGCCCTCGGGACGCGCATCCGCTGTAACCGTTGGATTCTCTGACCCCAACTATGCGGGCGCCACGCTTCGCCTGGTTTCCCTTCCTTTTTCTGGCCCTTTGCCCGCTCTGCCTGGCCTGGTTCCGGTTAGTTCGCTTTGTCGCCGCTGCCGCGCCGCAGCGCCACCTCCCGGCAGCGCTCGGCTCGGCAACGACCATTGTTGAATCTTCGGTCGTTTTCGGTTCCGATAGTCGTAATTTAAAGTTTCCGTCTTCTAAATTTTGGTTTCTGTCTTGGTTTGCTGTCACGGTGTGTTTGGTTGGCTTCGCTCAGCTGGGGGTTGCTCTTGGTGGGGGTTGCTCGTGCTGGCGGTGGGAGTGTGTCCACTGCGCATGCCTCGCCATTGTTTGGTTTGTTTTGACCGGACGCCTAGGCAAGACGGAATCGATCCTCAGGGAAACGTCGGCGGAAAAGTGTCAGTCTCAAGCAAGATGATAAGTGACGGTTGTGACTCTGAGGCCGGTTCATCATCGGTAATATAGCTCGCCTGCTTTCTTGTTGATTGAAGTCTAAAGTTATGTGTGGTTTACAGAAACTGGGACAGCTGTTTTTCGCTTTTGCCCTACTATTCTATGCTCTCTGTTTGTGTCCATGTCCGACCCAATGCATGCACTGCAAGTCGCCTGATCACCGTGTCTTATCCTTTTCCCCCTTGTTTACGCGTCGAAAGACTGTCCAAAGTTCAACATTCCGATATCGATCGCATGCCTCGGCGTGATGCGCCCCACAGAAGGCTTGGTTGGGAGGGAAGGGGGTGGGCGCTTGAGGGTTTCGGAGGTGTAGGTGTTGTGTACTGTGTTCTGTACAGGTTGTGTAGAGGTTTTATATTGTGACGACAAACTCCCCTTGCTTTGGTATTAACTGTTATCTCTTCCTTTGTTGCAGATGCCTCCACAACAGAAGAGTATGGAAATCATATCCACGCAGTCTCGGCCTGAAATTCTGTCAAGAATGCCATCTCGAAACTACAAGGATGAGAGACAGCGACTGGAATCATATGCAGGCTACCCTTCAAATTCTGTTGACATTCGACAGTTGGCTAAGGCTGGATTCTTTTTCACCAAGAGTGAAGATATAGTGCGCTGTGCCTTTTGTGATGTAGAAGTTGGACGGTGGGAAGAAGGCGACAACCCTGCTGAAGAGCACAAGAAATGGTCGAAAAACTGCCCATTCTTAAGCCATCCAACTGATGTAGATAACATCCCTATTAATCCTTCTGAACCACCACCACCACTACCTCCACCGGAACCTTTTGGCTTTGATGAATGTGGAATTTTCAACATTAAGAAGTCGGACAACTGTCCCATCGTGCCATCCCTTGAAAAATTGGGAATCCACAAGAGATACAGCCCTGCACATCCCTCATACATCACACTAGAGGCCCGATTAGAATCCTTTGAAAGCTGGCCTAGTGCATTAAAATTGAGGCCACAGGAGCTTGCTGAGGCTGGTTTCTTTTATACAGGTAAGCTTAAACTCACACTGAAGTAGAGACAAAATGTCTCTTTCAAATTCACTGTATTCAATGTTCTAATCCTTCTTTTTTCTGTTTATCTGCTAGGACTAGGAGACAAGACAATTTGTTTCCAGTGTGGAGGAGGCCTGAAGGACTGGGCTGAGACTGATGAACCTTGGAAGGAACATGCGTTGTATTTCTCCAAGTGTGGATACGTAGTACAAACGAAGGGCAGAGAATTCATTGGAGAGGTTTTAGGGAAAAGGCCTGCCACGCTTACCCCAGAGGTAATATATTATAAAAATCTAACAGTCATACAAAGTGCGCTATTCATGAGCAACTAATTAATTATATTCTTTCACTTCAGGAAATTAAAGCTCTGGCTATACCTAAGGAATATTCAAATGTAGTTCAACAGTGCCCTCAGTCAGCAAGTTCAAGGTATGTAGATATCTTTAGAAACTGCCTGTTGATTGGATTTATTCGTCAAGAAAAACAGCTGTTTACTTTAACAGTGTCATCTACTGCAAATTTATCATGTTTTAGTTCTTAATTTATTTTTTCTGCTTTACAGCACCACTGAGGAAGTTTCCTCCTTAGAAGCCAACTCGTTGAGTGTTGAAGAGAATGAGAGCAGCTTGCCCGCTCCTAGTACCTCAGCACCTTCCAAGTCATCTGCTACCAAACAGGTGGATGACGCAAGGGCGTGTAAAATATGCTTTACTGAAGAAATTGGAGTGGTATTTCTCCCCTGTGGACATTTGGTGTCCTGTGTTAGTTGTGCAGCGTCGCTCACTACTTGTGCGGTGTGCCGGGAGCCCCTTGTGGCAACAGTTAGAGCTTATTTGTCTTAGATTTAAGGTAGTTCATCGGTTTTGCCGACTTCCTAAAATAAAACTAGCGTTTTTACATGGCGCCCTACGGGAGGGCGTGGCTGCAACCTGCCCAATACTCTTGTGTGGGTTGCAGCCACGCTCACATCAAAGATTGTTTCAATTATTTTATGAAGAGGGCAGAACGGTGTAACTTTTAAGCACTACGTTTCTTAGCTTACCGCTTTTACAGTGAGCCTTGTATGGCACCTGTTCGAGTATACTTGTCATAAATTAGAACTGTGTGATATTGAATTGATTGTATAAAGCAACATCTTTCATTCCATTGGAAGTAACAATTGTCAGTGTTCAAATGCTTTAAATAAATGAAAAACTGAGATTTTTGCGTTTATTGAGTGCATTTCATGGCTAATTCATGAACCTAAAGCTCTTGAGACTGCCATGGAAGATCTTGATTTGCGCAAACTTCATTATGAAATTAAAAGAGCACTGTTAACTGCTATGGATAGGAGTTTCTTGACTTCATGAGCCACTTCTTGATCATGGAACAGTCATTGAATGTCCTGATCTGTGCAAACTAATTTCATTATTTTATATTTATCTGTAAGAGCCTCTTATTCTTGGCATAGCACCTGATAGGCTTTTCTTGACTTCATGACACATGGGACAGTCAATAAATGTCTTAATTGTGCTAACTAAATTCACTATTATCTCTTACCTGCACCAGGTGGGCATTTTTTTATTTCATGAGCCATACCTTGCTCATGGGTAATTTCTTGACTTCATGTACTTTTCTGCGGTGGAAAGTCTTGATATGTATAAACTTTAGTCAATCATGAAAGCAAATTGTTTGTAAATTTTCATTGTAATTTCAGTACAAAAAAATTGTGAATAATTGTCAAACTCTCTTATTAACATTTGCAAAATTGTCATCCTTTTCCTTGTTGGGGAAGCATTTGATCCTACATTTGTTGTTAAGTGGGTTTACTGTATAACTGTGAAGTGATAATGCCAAAGAAACAGCATTGTTGATTGTTATGTTGTAAAAAATAAAAGAAAATTTTCATGCAAATTTTTTTTATTTTGTCCTAAATCACATAACAGCAAGAAATACTGACTTGAATTGTAGGCAAAGAGGGATGATGCAGGAACCATCTTGCCTTACATTTACATTACAGAAGGAAACACCTCTACGTCTACATAGAATAAACTCCAAATATTTTTACTGTACAACTTAGCTTATTGGGAAAGGAGAGTCTTGATATATGCATTGTCTTTAGCTAAAACTTCATTACGTAACTCTTCTAAAGTTTTAGAGCGAATGTCTTCATTTACTATGTCAGTGCAAATCTTCTTGCTTTTTTGGAGAAAATCTTCCATAATTTCTTCAGCCTCCTACAGAGAACAAAATATGAGTTCCTCTACACAATAAAAACTCAATTAAATACACACACATCTGAAGGAATAATTCATACCTCAATGATCTTGGCTTTAGTGGAGTCATCAGAAGCAAAGTCCAGGCCCTGGTAATCTTCTAATTCTGCTTGCCTGCGCTTAGCATACTGAAACAAGCATTCATATAATTAAAAAAGAACAAGATGATCCGAATTTAACATACATTGGGCTTAATTGCAAACGTACCTCAATAACATGAGGTGGAAACTGGGCCATTTTAGCAACATGAATACCAAAACTTTGATCACAGACCCCCTCTTTCACTTGATACATCAATGTTAGAGAGTCATCTGTGGTAATTGCTGTAACATGGCTGTTACGAATGTTGGACAGTGTCCCTGCCAGTCTTGTGAGTTCATGGAAATGAGTGGCAAATAAGCAAAATGCTTGAACTTCCTTTGCCAGGTGCCTAGAAGTAGGAGAAATGATTAAATACATAAAAAGACAAAAAGGTTTCAGAAGGAAACAAAAGGATCCTGGAGAAAATGCAAATCTAAAAGTGTACTCACTCTGCAATAGCCCAAGCAATGCCACAACCTTCATAAGTTGAAGTACCGCGGCCCAACTCATCAATAATAACAAGAGAATTCTTAGTAGCAGTCTGTAAAACAAATTTCAAGAGAGCAGAGTGAGGTCTTAATAATGCAAATTATGTATTGTGTGAGAAATTGTCAGGGCTTAAAGTGAAATAAGATGTTTTAACAATACCTAATTGAGTAAGATTTAGTGCTTACCCCTAAAATGCCTGCTGTTTCCACCATTTCTGTCATGAAGGTAGACATTCCTTTTAATTGACAATCATCTGCACCCACTCGTGCGAGAATTGCATCCACCATTGAAATTTCTGCTTCATCACATGGTACGTATGAACCCAGTTGTGCAAGAAGAACACAGACCCCAACTGAACGAATGTAGGTGCTTTTTCCTCCCATATTGGGACCGGTTATAATATGGAATGTACAGTCACCTGAAAGCATTAGAGGAAAAAAAGGGGTACTATTTGAATGACTGGTTAGTTACTTCTATAGCATTAATTGGATATCAACAAACCAACCATGCTTAAAGAAAGCATCATTCGGAATATAATCAACACCATCTTGACGCTCTAGACAGGGATGTCTGGCTTGAGTCAAATTTAAGATGCCAGAGCCCTCAGCATGCATTTTAGGACGTATGTATGGTCGAGGGGCTGTGGCCACCACAACAGCAAAACTAGTTAAAACGTCTAAATGAGCCACAACCCCACTCAGGCTGTTCAGAGTTCCAGAGTACCCAGCTGCAAAATAAAATAAAATCATGTCCTGGTAATTTAAAAAAAAAAATGATATTGAATGTTGTAAAACTGGAAGTGAATCCATTTACCTGATATATTCAAAATTTCATCAACTATTGCTTTTTGATGTTCTTGGTATTGATCTCTTGCAGCTATGTAATCAGAATTAAGTTGTTCCAGCTTGGAATCTCTGAACCTTACACCATTCTTATTGGTATCAATTGTAGTGAAACTTTTGTTGTTTCTTAAAACTTTTTCATCCTTAAATATCAAGTATTTTTTCATTAAATATATGTATTTTAAAATGCTGACAGCAATTTCAGAAAATGGGGTAAAAATACTCACTTTAAGGGTTACACGGAAATAATAGCCCATTTGAGCATTTGATTCAAGTTTTATGGACTTGCCAGGTTCTAGGCTCAATTCCCTTGCAGCTTTGTTCAGGTGTGATTTCAATTTTTCCTCCAGCCCATCCATTTGATCCCGGAGCTCTGGAATACAGTCAAGAAAATATAGGAATTTTTGACGACCAAGGTCAACCCTAGCAATGGGATAAGATAAAATTTACCTTGGAAGTTATCATCAAAGGATGGTTTTACAAGGAACTCTCCACGGTCTACAATATCCATGTCAAGAGTGGTCTCAATCATCTCTTGAAACTTGTCCATTTCACCAATGTAGTCTCGAAGAGGGTCAATTATGGCTGCTCTGAAAGTTGGATGAGGGTTGCCTCCATTTTGATTGTTCAATCCTTCCAGCATAAGAGGCAAGCGAGACACAGCCTGATATATCCTAGGAATGAAGAGAAAACTTAGAAACACTGTGTCTTATAAAAAGGTCTGAAAACCTACAGAATTTGTTTTACTTGTAACAATCTTGCATTGATGCTTTTTTCCTATGCAACTTTTTAGAAAGTGCCTGCAAATCTGGAATTTTCCTTAAGTGTTCCTCTGTCAGAGTTTGGCGTAATTCTTCACTTTCGCAAAGGACCTGTAATATTTAAGTGTGTTATCACCAAACCAAATTTAAAAAAATCAATTCCAAGTTTTAATTTTAAGAAACAACAAAAAGCCCAACTATACCAGACCTGAACTATATCATGCCTTTCAGTGACAGCATTAAGATCTCTCAGGGGCTGTTTCACCCACTGAGCCAAGAGACGGTGTCCTTGAGGTGTACGGCACCTATCAAGAAGGCCCAATACACTGTGGTGCCGATTCAGAGAGTTCGACCCTGGCCCAGGTAACAGGTTTAACGCTCGAACTGCAGCAGCATCCATATGCACAAAGCGTTTAATGTCTAGTGATGACAGAGTAAACTGACCACTATTACTTTCATCATTCCCAAGCTGGAAAAATAATAAGGAAGTTACAAAAATAAAATTATTGATTTGTATTAGGCCCGGTCAAGAGGAAATTCTGACCTCGAGGTATTTTATGACTGCAGCCAAAGCCAAAGTAGCGGTAGACAGATTCATTTCAGGAAGAGCAAGTGAGTTTTGCTGCTGTCCACTTTTGAAAAGAAGAAGACGGTTCAAATCACTGGCTAGATTTGATGATGAAAAATCAGCCTTTTTGCGACCAGTAACAAGAATATTGCTTCTATCCAAAACCTAAAATGGTAAGAAAACAGTAACAAGTTAAAATTCAATTCCAGAAGATTAGAGTAATTGATAACATCAACAACACTTCACCTTCTTCAAAGCTGCCTGTTCAGGAGAACCATCTCCTTGAGGAATAAGGCACTCTTTGGGACCTAACTGGACAATTAATGCCTCCAAGTTTGTAAAATGATCATCATCAGGGAACTCACAGACACAGAATTTGCGGTCCGCAGTCTCCACAAAGCCCACCCCAACATGCTATAAAAAAAGGAAAAAGGCCAGTTTATTTTCTGCAATATTCAAGAGTTCATTGATAATTTTACAAAAATCCAGAAAAAAAAAAACCCTTAACAATAGGTAATTTAGTCAGTTACTTTTGATTTCTCATCCTTGCTAAGTTTAACAGCAATAACAGCTGATCCTACAACTTGATCCTGTGAGCTGAAAAGTACATCTTCAAATTGTACCAAGTTGCCTGGAGAGCCCTAAAGAAAGATCAAACATATATTGAGTTAATAACCAAAGCATACCCTAGCCGTCTAAAAATAAGGAGAAAGCAGAACAAGCATTTATAAACATAATTTTTACTAAAGAGAAACAAATTATTGCTTTTCGTATTACAGTACCTTGTACTCTAGAGACCAGTCACTTGCGTTGCGTGCACCACTTTTGCTGACATACACTTCAACTCTGTATTGCTTCACCAAAAGAAGGTCTCTTACAAAAGACTCAAAATTTGCTTTGCTCAACACAACAGAGTCCACCTTGTTATCACCTTAAATATCAAGAGAAAAAGAAGATTAATATTTTAAGTGCTTTGTTTTCAGAGCCTGCCGAACAAAATTGTTGAACAAAATACTGATATTTCAGAAAAGTAATTACCAGCTCCAATTTGCTTTATAACAGATGACGTTTTGAAAACTTCTTTAGCTGCAAAAACTGCATCGCTACCATGAAGTGTGTAATAATCCACCCGATTAAAAAAGCGAATAGTTGTTGCAGGTTTCTGAAATTTACAAAAAAAAAAAAAAAGCAGTTAGCAGACAGGAAAAAGCATGACAACCTAGATATTTCTGCAATTTTTTCCATGGAGGTCAAGTATCCGCATAAAACCTAACACCATAGTGTGATAAGAGTCCTGAAAAAAGAAAAAGAGGGGGAGGGGCAATTATCAGCCAGACCTCATGTGCCCGATTGCTGGAACCACAATGTTGGCAGTGCTGCAGACATATTCCAGGAAAGAGTTTTCAGGTCATTGATAAAGTTTTCCAAAACAAAATACAAAGCAAGACTGAGAAGAGTACACAATATTAATTAACTCGCTCTATCCATTGAAGTGGTCGGAGACTACTCATTAGTAATTATCAAAGAAATTTAAAGGTAGCTGTTGTATCAAATAATGCAGAAAAGAATGTCTTTGGATTATGGTCAAACTGATAAGAAAACAAGAAGAAAGAAAAAACGGGGGGGGGGGGGGAATTACAATGAAAAGGCTGCTGGAGAGAAGTCTGCTCACCAAGATAAGGAGACTGAGTTTTGGAGTGGGGATGAATGTGAATAAATAGAACCTACTGAGGCAGGATTTGGTTCAGAAGTGAGGCAACCACGCAGAAGGATCATTCATCATGTCAACAGCCACCAAGTAAGTTTCTTAGACAGTTAAAGTAATGAAAGGCCTTCAGCCAGCATATCAAAGATGACACTGCCCATCAGTTTAAGAGAAGTGCAATGGAAAGTTAAAGATACCTAAATATTGTTGACAACTTCATTGCTCATTTTCATTTTCAATGAATCAAAGATACAAAAATAGTTAAGCTCATTATTTATAACACAGGTACAAAGGATGGCTTGTGCTACTGGTCATAGGGATGGCCACCAGTGCCCCTCTCAATGAAGAGAGAATTTACTTTCCCGGTGAAAACCCGGAATTGGAACCCCGAAGCTATGGGTTACAACCAAACATGCTGACCAGCCAGGTAAGATTGCTGAATTTGTTTGTATTTCAAAAGGTAGTGCTTGGTCCTGAAATGGGTTGTGACTTGATTCTGTAATTTTTAAGAAACATCAATCGTACCAAGGTGTTGGTCAGGATATAAGTGAAGAGTCGGCATGGCCCCAGAACAACAACCCTCAAACACCCGTCCTTGAGGGTGACTACCAAGGCCGCCCACAATTACCTCGCTATCAAGAGCAGAATGGTTATGGAGCGGGATACAGTGGACAGCCTCAAAGGGCGCTGCCATATGGACCAGTCAACTGGGGGACAGACTCTCAACAAGGTAACATGGAAAATTCTCACTCATCATCCTACAGTGCAACAAGTTTCCAACACTCTGCAGAGTCTCCAGAAGCATACATGCCAAATGGCCAGAGCCCCCTTCAAGGTGCGTCTTACTCCAGCATTACAAACAATGGCATACATCATGGAGTTGTACATCATGGAGATCAAAAAGTGATGAAGCACACATGGACATCGCACCACTCAACATCTGGATCAGGTGAGCTACAGCATGGTCCACAGTACACTATTCATCAGGAGGCGGACAATCTGGGCCAAGATCAAAGGGGGCTCGAGCACAGCTTCAGCTCAGTCGCTCATAAGGCACACAGCACCAATGATTTATCATCGATCATTGGTGGACCAACACATCAAAGCCACGAATTACACCCCACCATCCAGCAAGCACTTGGAAATGTAATGGGACATTCTTCAGGAAAGATAGTGTCACAGCCATCACAACACACAGTCCACAAAATTTCTCACATAAAAAAGACATCAATTCAAAATGTGGGACAAGACCCTGTTCTCATTCAATCAACTTCTTCAAATGATGACATCAGTCTTTCTCATTTGATTGAGGAGCTGAAAATGCTTGAAAATTCACCAAGGCATATTAACATAACGTGGTGTGAAGAGAAGATAAGAGAGTTCCTTCAATCACTTAGACGTAAACAAGCAAGTGGAGTTTTTATCAATCAAAAAGTACAAGAAGAAACCCTGCATCAAATTTTGACACATGAGGGAGTTCAGAGTGCTGATAGTAGTGGTGGAGTTTATGAACCGGTCGTGACCAAGGTGACTGTAAGGCCACTGGGCAGGGAGGACATGACTAAATCGCACGTTGAGTCAGAAACAATTACCCATCACCACGAAAGCCATGTAGAAAGAAATGATGTGGAGGCACCACATCCACAGACTGACCAAATTCAGGAAGAAAATAAAAGCAAGACAGACACTGAAGTTATCACTATAATTCCACATAATAACCACCAGCAGCAGCCAGAAATAATGGCACATCTGCATGAATTCCCAAATCAATCACCCCCACTAACATCTGACAACACAAAAGACCTCCAAGAGTTAGATCTCGATTTGCCTGAGTATGTTCCATTTGAACACGCTGTTTCGGGAGATATACAAGCAGCTGCAAGCGACTTTCACAAGGAGACCAGACCATTTCCAAAACCAGCAGAGGGACAGACATCCGAAGCTCATTTGGTCGACACAGAAACTCAGCAGCAACAGGAGACTTCATCCTTAGAGACACATCAAGGAAATGAGCATGGAGTGGACATGGGCAATCATCAGATTGGCTCAGAAGAATCTCACGCTGGAAAAATGACATCTGAGCAAAAGACAGAAGAACAAATAGAGGAAGGATCATCAACCCATGCTGAATCAAATTATCATGGGGGAAAAGTAGACTACGAACAGATTCAGAACTCAAGTCAACATCACAATATTCAAGGGAGACCCCAAGCACCTGAGGGAGAACTTGAAGGTACAGCTGGGATAAGTCAGGAAGAAAATGGAAAACACTCAGGACAGTCTTCTGTATCAGGTGGAAGTTTTGCAACAATAGATGCAGCTGGGAATGGATTTGTAATGAACTCATCAGAAGGGGGACATTACTCTCAATCACATCACTCAACAACCATTCAAACCCTTCACAAACAACAAATTAACTATGACACACTGATAGAAGAACTCATTCAACTTGAAAGCATTCCTGGTCATCAAGCAATAGATAAATGCGAAGAGAAGATTCAAGAGTTTTTGGAAATTCTCAAATACCAACAAGAGCAAGGTTTTGGGCGGAACCAACAAGAGCTGCAACGGCTTCATCAGACTCTCATTGAACAAGCCGAAGAGAGAAGCAAACAGCTAGCAAATCCTGAACAGGCTACATCGCCTCCATCATCATTCTGGAGAAGAGTGCAGAAAAAAATTAAAAGTACGTATGACAGTGCAAAAGATAAGGCCAAAAAGGTAATTGGTTGAAAACATTAGTCATAATGGCTGTTCAAGGAAGCAGGAAGAATGTAACTGTACAGAAATCAAATACTCGGAATAAATGGAAAAGTAATTGAATACCATAAAACTCTTGATCACTTACCTCCGACAATGTTTTAAAAAATCTGACAAATCCCTGCTGTTGACTTGTATCTGCAACATTACACAACACAAAATATAAAGATTAAATGGATATTGAAGGGGGATTTTTTGAAAGGATCGGACAAAATAAGTGGAAAGGTGACACAGTAATAGACAGCGAAACAGTTCTAGAAAATTATACTGTTGTAGCTGGGGAGACAACAAAGGAACACAAGGCCTCCACTGAAGTATTTCTTTTCAGTGGTAGGTGACCCGAAATTGCGTTACAGAGTAACGGTGAGGGTTGAAATTTGTGAATGGACCAAAAGTATTAACCATCTCAAATGAAAAATTCAACCAAATTTTAGCCGAGTAGAGTACTACGGTACGCATAACCTATCCAACCGAACACGCGTATGTACTAGAAAACCTACGTACCCATAGACAGTTGGTGCAAGGGTTGGACAGCCATCTTTTGGATTTAACGCTCCCGATAATAAAAGGAAAACTAACAGCCCAAGCAGATAAGACCACGACTGGGGGCGGACACAGGCTGAAAACAAATACACCGCTGCTGCAGCCGCTGTCGGAGCAGAATCAAAACATCGAATTCGCGCCACTCCTTCAACTGTCTGATTGGATTCAGTCTGGCCAAAATGAAGGGACTGAACTTTTTGTGCCGGAAGAGTGGTACGAAAACGCCCCCCCCCCCGGCTGACGGAGTCGAATGGGTTGCCTACCCCTCGGGCGGCAAGGTAGAAAGGAAAGGCGCTGCACAGTGGGCCGCAGGCGGCCAAACCTCAAGACGTCTTTTAAGCTCTAGGGTCGCTAAATGAGATTCGAACCGAATGTGTGACCCCATCAATGAATTGCTCTCCGAACGAGGAAGCCATTGGTGGGGTCACACTTTTGGTTCGAGTCCTGTTCAGCGACTCTGGAGGTAAAACGCGTCTAGAGTTTTTGCCCCCTGCGTCGGTCTTCCAGCCCAATGTGCGCTGGCGTCTTCGTCTTGGTCCTCGACTGCCCCTGCTCATACCGCTCCCCCGAGATCCCCGCCCCTTGCCTAAGCTAAGAGCCCCGGGCCCCGATGTTGCGCTAAGGAGGCTAGCAGGTTCATTCCTGCGTGTACTTCATCGCTCTGCACCTCTCGCACCTCTACGCGACGCTCCGTGAGTGCGAGAGAGACAGAGCGAAGAAAGCCTCGAAAGCAGTGTTAGGAATCGGCCTGCTGCTCCAGTCGCTACTCGATAAGCGAATCCAGAGAGAGGTTCAAGAGGGGGCGTGGTAACGAAAGTTGCCTACTTACAGGGGCAACAGGCGCCTCTTCGCCACACCTCCCTGGAGGGAGACGGAGCGACGAAAAAGACTCTCGGAATCAGTGCACTGAATACTGAGCCGGGCTATCCGGGACCGTCCCCCGCACAGTGAGCCAGCGGTTGGGTTTTGAATTCAAGAGTCGCTAAATTGGACTTGAACCGATCGTGTGACCCCACCCATGGCTTGCTCTCCGAACGAGGAATCCACTGGTGGGGGTCACACGTTCGGTTCGCCCCCTGTTTAGCGTCTTTGCAGCAGGAAACGCGTCTAGAGTTTTGGCCGCCTGCGCTGGTCTTCTGGCCCACTGTGCCCCGCGGACTGCGCAGCCCGGCGCAGCCACCCCCACGAAGCTCGAGAAGCTCGACGGCTGAGTTCGCTCGGCCGGCCGACCTGTCTGGTGGTCCTGTCGCCCAGCGTATGACTCCCGACTTTACGAGAAAACAACAACGCCCCACGGCGAGGGCAGGGCGCGGAGGGGGCGGGGCCGGGAGGGGGCGGGTGAACCCTACCGATAGGCCCTTGCCGTCCCCACCCCCCTCCCCTCCCCAGATGGCCCCGCAGGCTGCCGGGACTGCTCGGCGTGCAGCCCAGCAGCGTGTCGTAGGGCGGGACAGGCGCGTGGAGGGGAGGGGAGGCGGGGGATGGGGCGGCGGGGAGGCATGGGGAGGGAGGGCCGTCGTGTGTTGTTAGCGCTGTGAGAGATGCTCGAACGTCGATAAGGAGTCCGGGTGGGACGAGGGACGCCTGCCGGCCAGTCCGCGCGGGGTTGAAGGGCTGAAGCGAGGCTGAAGGGAAGGAAGGACTCGATTCGCCTTGATTCACGTGTAATCGACCCGCCGCGGCAGCCGCGGCCCGGACCGGCAGCACCGACCGCCGGGACTGCCGACTCCATCGAGAGCGCGTCGCCGCGACGGTGACAGCCTTGCTTGCGCCCTGCGCGGCTTCACCCCGCACAGTCGCTAAATAGATTTCTCTCCTCCGAACGAGAAATCCATTGGTGAGGACACACGTTCGGTTCGAGGTTCGAGCCCTGATTAGCGACTCTACAGCTCAAAACGCGTCTAGAGTTTTGGCCGCCTGCGCCGGTTTTCTGGCGTGGCCTGCGCACTTGTTTTCGGAACAGCGCGACGAGGCACTTGCTCCGAATGAAGCTGCTGCACGGGTAGCCATCAGGGTGGCCAAGCACGCCCACGCCATCCCCAGTCACGCCCGGCTGCAGCCACAGAGCCCGCGGTCCCGCGGTGCCGTGTGGTGTAAATGGGGCCCTCGGAGATTTCATTCTGTTGACCGGGGGCCAAGTAGTGCGGTGCGGAGTGCGGACCTCACGCTCGGCCGTGCTATGCTGCCAACTGACGGCCGGCCCGGCCCGGCGTGCACTGCGGCAGATTTACCCTACACCGCACGGCCAGTACGGCTGTCACTTCCACCCCGCTGTCACTTAGGCCCCAATTTGAGATGTGATCACGCACAGCACTAGGCCCTCCCCCTCCCCGCGCGCCGCCGCGCCGCCTCCCCGCCCCCGCCTCGGCCGAGCCTCGGGCTCGGCTTCGGGCCGAGCCGAAGCGCTGCCGAACGCCACCGTACCGAGCCGTGGCGAGTGCGAGGCCCCGGCGGCCCCGGCCATGCCTCCCGGCCCGCGAGCAGCACCCGCCCGAAGTCCCCCGCCCCGGCCGCCGCCCGCCCGCCCCGGAGCCCCCGCCCCCACCCCGCCCCTGAAGGCTCCCTGGCTGCCTCCCTTCCACCACTCTCCACTCAGTGAGCTGTGTGCTGTGTTTTCGTAGAGACGGGACGGACGGAGCAAGCGGTGAGAGGACGCTCCGCCGCAGTCTTTGGCCGCCCGATCGCGCCGTGCCGTTGCCGTCGTTGCCGTGTAGTGCCGTCGGCAGGACAGGACGGACACCGCCAGCCGGGCCGGCGTCAAGGAGCCGAACGCGCAACGACAGTGCAACGACTCCCTTGGAATAACCGTGTTTGTGTCTGTGAAACAAGTGTCTGGAGGATGACCCCCCCATGCCCCGTCGCTGGCATCGGCAGGGAAACCCCCTCCCCCTCCCCAGGCACGCCGTCATGGCAGTGGTGATGAGAGCGAATCGCAACAAGAAGTGTAGTGTGTGAGTGCGTCAAGTGTAATAATAACAATGTGACCTGCGACGACCAGCCACACGCGTGACGTCATGCCAAGGCGAAAAGGAATCTCCCACAAACAACGTGAGTTGCCACCACTACTACTGCCACCGTAGCCGCCACGGCGTAGCGTTGAGGCGACGAGGCGAGTCGCTTTGCCTCTTGCTGCGGCGGTGGCAGCGGAGGGGCGGCGGCGGCCGCGGCCAGGCGCTCGACTGCCTGGCTGCTGCCTGGCTGCGTGGCTGCCGGCCGTGTTCGCGGCTCGGCTCGGCTCGGCCCGGCTCGGCTCCCCGGCTGGCGCGGCTGAGCCCCGTGCTCGACTCGGCACGGACTCTCTGCTGGCTGGCTGGCGGCCCTGCCCGGCCAGCCGTCTTCGAGGCGCCCACGCGAGCGCCCCCTCCCCTCCCCCGCCGCCGCACTGACTCGTCATATATATGTATATGTATGTATGTGTGTGTGTGTGTGTGTGTGTGTGTGTGCGTGTGTGCATGTGTGTGTTCAACTGTTTCTGTCTTCCTCTTCGTGGCATTCCTCTTGTATTATGTGGAATCCCGATTTAATATTTGTTCGGCGTCGCCGCCGGGGGACGCCCTGCTGTTGCTGACCCTCCCAGCCTGGCCCATTCACATCATGACAGGACATGAGTCTGGAAGAGAGGGGAGGGGGGGGGGGGGTGGCGCACTTGTCGCGCAGAGGCACTGTTATCGTTGTTTGCAGGTGCAACTTTGCTGCAGCGCACTCAGGAGTCTAGGCCGCTTGTTTGAGAGAAGCTCTCCTCTTTCTGCACCAATCCGACCTGTCTCCTCCGCTTTCCGCTTCGCTCACGAGGGTGCCGAAAAATGGTGTGTGTGTTGACGCACGGCTTGAGGCGCCGTCGCCACCTGTGCGAGTCTGCGGCGCTGTGAGGCGCCGCGCTGCTGGTTGCCTACCATGCCGGCCGCACCGGCTTCATGGACTGAAGGCTGATGACGAACTCTGCTGGCGCCTCTCTCTCTGTCTGTCTCTCTCTCTCTCTCTCTCTCTCTCTCTCTCTCTCTCTCTCTCTCTCTCTCTCTCTCTCTCTCTCTCTCTCTCTCTCTCTCTCCCGAGCTCTCCCCCCCTCCCCCCGCTCCCTGAGTGCGAGAGAGACAGAGCGACGAGAGCAGTGCTCGGAATCAGGCTCCTGCCGACCCACAGTGGGCGAGAAGACCGGCGCAGGCGGCCAAAACTCCAGACGCGTTTTGAGCTCCAAACAAACCCTCGAACCGAACGTGTGACCCCACCAATAGATTGATCTTCGAACGAGAAATCCATTGATGGGGTCACACGTTCGGTTAGAGTCCCATTTAGCGACTCCGGAGCTCAAAACCCGTCCGGAATTGGGCCGCGCCCTCGGCCGCGCCTCCACCGGTCCTCTGGCCCACTGTGCCGTGCGAAGCCGTAAGGGTGCGGGAGTGAGGGTGACTCTTCCGAGTCTCACGGCCTTACGGCTGCATGTTCTCGCTAAGGACTTTACAGCAAACTGTATTGCCGACAGACCGTTGGGTGCCAGTGGTGCGTTTGGGGTGGCCATCTCTGGGCGGGGGGTGGGGGCACGGGGGCCGCGCGCACAGGTCATGACCCCGCCGCCCCCTATCCTTTCACACTGATCAAACCACCTGCAGCAGGCAGGGGCCGCTCCGGAGAAGCGGGAGGCGACCGAGGCAGCCGCAGGCAGCCATCGATACGTTACGTTCGACCGCACTTTCTCAAAATAAGCCTAAGGGCATTCACCAGGCCAATTTTATTTTATTTTCTTTGAAAATTTGGCTGTTGGTTGGGAACTTGCTTCTGAAACATGTGGGCGTGGCCATGTTTTGGCACGACAGTGGCGGATCCAGAGGCGGCCTTTGGGGGGGGGGGGGGAGCAGCACTTTTTGCCTACTTTCAGGGGGCAAAGTAGTACTTTTTGCCTACCTTTCAGGCGGCTATTTAGGTGCTAAAACTCCCTTTGCCCCCCCCCCCCCCCTGTATTCGCGCCTGTGGCACGAAGCCCCGCGGACCTTGAATGAACCACAATCGACGCGGTATTCCACTCAGCACTCCGAGATCCAGCACCGGCAGACGCGATTCCGAAGAGTGGTGTCGTTGCTCTGTCTCCGTCGCACTCATGGGGCGTCCCGCAGGGGCGCGAGAGAGACAGGGCGACGACTCGGTTCTCCGGAACGGCTCGGCTGGGTGCCGAGGTGCCGGGTGGACGATCGGTATTGGAACTGGCCGATGGCCGCGGCGTGCGGTGCGCTCTGTCACTCCGCTGGCTCTGTCTCTCTCGCACTCCCGGAGTGTGCCGTAGGAGAGAGAGAGAGAGAGAGAGAGAGAGAGAGAGAGAGAGAGAGAGAGAGAGAGAGAGAGAGAGAGAGAGAGAGAGAGAGAGAGAGAGAGAGAGAGAGAGAGAGAGGGAGGGAGGGAGGGAGTGCAGGCACTGCACAGTGGGCCAGAAGACTGGCGCAGGTGGCCAAAACTCTAGACGCGTTTTGAGCTCCAGAGTCGCCAGACAGGACTCGAACCGGACGCTTGACCCCATCAATGGATTCCTCGTTCGGAGAGCAACCCATCGGTGGGGGTCACACGTACGGTTCGAGTCCCATTCAGCGACTCTGGAGCTCGAAACGCGTCTGAAGTTTCGGCCACCTGCGTCGGTCTTCTGGCCCACTGTGCAGCGGAATCGCTCGACTGTTTTCACGACGGCGACGGAGGTGGCGGTGTCGATCGAAGGATGACGGCCGCGGCCGCGGGTCCGACACGAACGTCGGGGTCACCATGCCGTGGGTCGGGCTTACACGGTGGACAACGAACCGGCCGGACACTGCGGTGTATACGTATTCGCGGCCTCGGTTTGATTGCCCTTCTAGGAACGTCAGATAAAGGACCGAGAAGCACCGTATGGATGATATCGCGAGTCACGGCCAGAAGAAGTTCGTGGGTCCGCCAGTGCCGCGGTTATGCGGCGTTTCCCGTGAACCCTGGCCGCGGCGCGTCGCCACAGGTGGCAGCACGTCATTGCCGCGCGTCATGTCGCATCAGAGCCGGCCGCAGCACAGTGGGCCGCCGTCACGAATCACCGCGGACTATCACTGAATACGGACGTGTACTTCGACCCGGCCACTTGCGCACCGTAAGTTTGGCGCGGCCTGACACAGTGGGCCAGAAGACCGCTCCTGGACGCGTTTTGAGCTGAGCTCCAGAGTCGCTGGGACTCGAACCGAACGCGTGACCCCGCCGATGTATGGCTCTCCGAACGAGGAATCCATGGACGCTAAAACGCGTCTAGAGTTTTGGCCGCCTCCTGGCCCACTGTGCCTGGGCGGGCCTGAATCGGCAGAGGACCATTTGTCACCCCGGAAGCCTCCACGTCGCCTGGTGCTCGCCGGACGGCCGCCGGATACGTCCGGCGATTTCCTCAGGAGATGCCTCGCTCTGGCCATGGCGTCAGCAGGCTGATTCCGAAGCGTGGTCGCCACTGTCTCTGTCGCACTCACGGGGCGTTGCGTCGGGGCGCGAGAGAGCGACGGAACGCCTCTGTAACGAGTAATCGCTCGGCTGCTTCGGTCGACCACATGACCCACTGACCGCCAGTGTGATGCCGTGCCGGAAGTTTCTTTATTGGCTGTGATTATTATCTGCACACTCTGGAATCGGAAGCCGTCGGAAGCCTTTTCCTGGAGATGCTTTGTTCCGATAGTGGTACCCAGGCGTCAAGTGATCAAGCAATCGCGACTAACATTACGCCTCCTGGTGAGGGCAAGGGTTAGGCCCTTGAAAACCAAGGACAAGGGCAGAAAGGCGCTTCAAAACCTAAGGCAAGGACCTAAAGGCTCCAAAAACCTAGGGCAATGGCCTAAAGGCGCTACAAAATCTAGGGCATGGGCCTAGAGACGCTGCAAAACCAAGGGAAAGGACCTAAAGGCGTCGAAACCCTAGGGCAAGGGCAGGCGCTTGAAAACCTGAGGCAAGGGCATAAAGGGCGCTTGAAAACCTGAGGTAAGGGCATAAAGGCGCTTCAAAACTTAGGGCAAGGGCCTAAAGGCGCTACGAAACCTAAGGCAAGGGCATAAAGGCGCTTGAAAACCTAGGGCAAGGGCATAAAGGCGCTTGAAAACCTAGGGCAAGGGCATAAAAGCGCTTCAAAACCTAGGGCAAGGGCCTAAAGGTGCCAATTTTCAGGATCACCCCTGCCTGAATGACAGTGTAGTACACCGTTGCAGCAAACCCCGCGCTGCACTCGCCATGTCAGTCGGCAGACACGTCCGAAACGTCAGTAAGTAGTCGTCAGTACGTCAGTGACACGTCAGGCGCGGTGGGAAACGGGGCTTTGTCGCGGCAGAGGATCGCCGGGCTCCTTCCTTTTCAGTGACCGTGCTCGACACTGTTCGACGACCGTAGTAGGTAAGTACGCCGTGCGGGCGTAGACACGCTTTTGTGGCGCTGCCAAAACCCGGACCGCACCGCGTTCGTGGAAGGCCGATGGTCCAGTCGGGCTGCTCCGCTGTCTCTCTCGCACCTCCACGGCACGCACCTTGAGTGCGAGAGAGACGGCGAGGCGAGGAGTGCGAGCAGCGGGATCCCTCGGAGGCCCGGAGCCACAGGGCACAGTGGGCCAGAAGACCGGCGCAGGCGGCCAAGACTCTGGACGCGTTTTGAGCTCCAGATCCATGAAATTCACACGCACCGAACCCGTGGCCCCACCAATGGATTCCTCGTTCGGAGAGCAATCCATTGCTGGGGTCACACGTTCGGTTCGAGTCCTGTGTAGCGACTCTGGAGCTGAAAACAAGTCCGGAACTTGGACAGCCTCCACCGCTCTTCTGGCCCACACTGCAGGTCCAGCGTGTCGCGCCCAGCAGGGTGATTCTGCACAGCGCGACCGTCCGTCTGTCTGTCTGTCTCCCTCCTCTCTCTCTCTCTCTCTCTCTCTCTCTCTCTCTCTCTCTCTCTCTCTCTCTCTCTCTCTCTCTCTCTCTCTCTCTCTCAGACGTTTGGTACAGGTGCGAGAGGGACAGAGAGACCGACGGCCGCTGCTGCGCCTGCAGCTCTACCTACTATACTCTGAGGCCCAGAGCGCGGATAGGTCCGGCCATGTTTGCGGGACTCGTCTGGCGCCTGGCTGCCCGAGGCCTGCGACTGTCCGCGACGGGCGGCGACGCCATCCGAATCTGTCGAGCATTTCCCACTCGTCGCTCCGTCTCTCTCGCACCCCCACGGCACACCACACGGGTGCGAGAGAGACAGAGCTAGCGGGCGGCGGAATCGCGCGACTGTTTTCATCGGCCCGCGCTGCGCGTCCGCTCGGCCCCGCGGCCTTGGAGGGCGTCGGTGAGTCACCGCGCTGGCGAGTCTAGCTCATCTGGCGGCGCGGCGCGGCGGGGCGCGGAGGCTGCGGGTTCGATGAGACGCTGCCGGACAGTGGCGGCAGGTGCGGCCGCCCCGCCCCGCCCCACCCGGGGCTTTTGCGCACGGTGGGCCAGCAAAACCCCAGACGCGTTTTAGCTCCGGGGTCGCTGTATTGGACTCGCACCGAACGTGCGACCCTCACCGATGGATTCCTCGTTCGGAGAGCAATCCATCGGTGGGGTCACACGCTCGGTTCGGGTCCCATTCAGCGACGCTCAAAATGCGTCCGCACTGAGAAAACCTTACGAACTATTTTAGGCCTTACAAAGAAAAGCAGCTTGTCATAACAAAGTATTTCTAGCCTACTTAAGCTTACAAAGAAAATACTGCGTAATTTACGAACTATTTCGTCGTATAACAAAGAAAATTGGTTTTTATTATGTATGCTCAAAATACTTCGTAAGGTTTTAAGCGTGCGGGATTGTGACCGCCCCCGCACCGGTCTTCTGGCCCACTGTGTTGCGGTGCCGCGACTCGCGGATGTGAGTGAATGCGGTTCGTCGCCGCGGATTAGGCTTTACCCATTGCTTTGGGAAGAACGGATTAATCGCGCTTAAGCGGCTTAAAAATAGAGCGGACCCGGCGGGGCGCGTCGTCAAGTGGCTCGCGTTCGCACCGAGTCTCTGGCGGTCGGTTTAACAACAAACACACGCGGCCGGCAGGCAGGCTGGCAGGCAGGCGGGCAGGCAGGCAGGCAGGCAGGCAGGCAGGCAGGCCCTTTCTGCCTAGTTCTATTTCGGGGGGGCGATGGCCGCCCGTGTTTTTCTGGCAGGGTACTGTAGTAGTGGGACTGCAGGAGGACGGTCACCCAGCGGAGAGCAGACAAGCACCGAGAAGCACTGCGAAAAAGCAAAGCAATGCGAAGCGCACGTAGCGGCACGGCACGGCCGGCAGCGGCCCATGCTTGTAGCCCCCGCCTTCTCCCCCCCCCCTCCCCCTCGCCTCCCCTCGGCCGGGCGGCGCCGAGCCGCGCAGACGCTTCTGGGGGAGGGGTGCGGCAAGTGCTGGCGCCAGCAGCACCCCCGCCCCGCCCTGCCCCGCCCCGCCCCGCCTCCCCCGGGAGGGAGGCAGCAGCTCAGCCTCGGGGCCAGCAGGGACTGCCAGGGACGGTGTAGCCCTGTCGTCATGAATAGGAAAGACGGCCAGATTCCGACGCGTAGACAATAAGTTTTACCGAGTTCTTTGGCCTCTTCGCGCGCCGTCCGTCGCCCCGCAATTGCTGAGCGAAGTGAAGCACCCTGTTTGGGATTTTGAACAGTCAAATTGTCCGCGCCCCCCCCCACCCCCCCCGATACCTTTAGTTTACTAGAGGTATCTTCCTCTTTTCATTTTTACTATATTCACATATGTATGCATAGGCCCAGCTCTATAGGCCAAGCTCCATAGGCCAAGCTTCATAAGCGAAGCTCCATTGGCCAAGCTCTGTAGGCCAACATACATTTGCATCTGCAAAAAAAAGCCAGCTCAGCATCAAGGCCTTCCCCTGGCTAGTAATTCGTACGGCTCGCTCGGTGTCCGAGCCCAGCGGCCGAGAGGGTCTTGAGGCGGAGGAGGCCGGGGAAGGGAAAGGGGGGGAGGAAGAGTCGATGAGTTCGGACGGGTATTGAGAACAGTCCGTCTGGCCGCCGGCCCGTCTGTGGGCCCGGCAGCCGGGGGGCTGTCGGTCGGCAGGTGTGTGAGCCACCGCCTCTCCACCGCGCACAGTGGGCGAGAAGACGGCGCAGGCGGCCAAAACTCTAGACGTGTTTTGAGCTCCAGAGTCGCTCAATGGGGCTCAAACCTAACGTGTGACCCCCACCAATGGATTGCTCTCCGAGGAATCCATTGGTGGGGTCACACGTTCGGTTCGAGCCCCATGAAGCGATTCTGGCGCTCAAAACGCGTCTTTAGTTTTGGCCGCCTGCACCGGTCTTCTGGCCCACTGTGCCGCGACTCAACACCACCGCCTCCCCACCGCGCCCACGCCCACCCCCCTCTGCCTGACTCACGCGAACCGGGGAGCCTCCTGTGTATCCTTTGGCAGCCTCATTCCGAGGGGGTGGTGTTGTCGGCCTGTCTCTCTCGCACACGCACGGAAAGCCCCATGAGTGCGAGAGAGACGAGAGACCTGCGGCGCAGCGCGCAGGCGAGCGTTGTGTGCGTTCAGAGTTGCGTCGAGGGGTTCCCTCCGACTCCAAGCAGGGGCCGCTGGACTCGCTTGACTCCAGCGGCCGGAGGACGCAATGCCCCCCCCCCTTTCCCCCCTCCCCCCTCCTCCCCCTCCTTCTCTTTTCCGCTGGATTGGCCGTGTCCTCCTTGCAGCAAAACGATAGCCGCGCGCACTGCGTTGTTGTTTTCCACATCCGCTGTCGGCCGGACCGACGCTGCCCGAGTGGGCAGGCCCGGAGCCCGGAGGAGATCCCGAGGGTTCCGGGCAGCGCGGCCGGGACGGCAGGACACGGCGTCCGGAACAGGTTGTTGCGTCTGGGGGAGCGACTCGAAACAAGGGCGGGTTGTACATCCGTCCGGGGAGAGGGGGAGGGGGGGCGCACAGTGGGCCTGAAGGCCGGTATACATAGGCGGTCAAAATCCCGGACGCGTTTTGAGCCCCAGAGTTGCTAAATAGGACTCGAACCAGACGTGCGACCCCACCAATGGCAATGGATTCCTCTCCGAACGAGGAATCCATTGGTGGGGTCACACGTTTCGTTCGAGTGCTGTTTAGTGACCCTGGATCTCAAAACGCCTCTTGAGCTTTGGCCGCCTGCGCCGGTCTGCTATGCTAGCTCACTGTGAGATAGGGAGGGGGGCGTCCCACCGGTCTGCTAGCCCACTGTGAGATAGGGAGGGGGGCGTCCCACCGGTCTGCTAGCCCACTGTGAGATAGGGAGGGGGGCGTCCCACCGGTCTGCTAGCCCACTGTGAGATAGGGAGGGGGGCGTCCCACCGGTCTGCTAGCTCACTGTGAGATAGGGAGGGGGGCGTCCCACCGGTCTGCTAGCCCACTGTGAGATAGGGAGGGGGGCGTCCCACCGGTCTGCTAGCCCACTGTGAGATAGGGAGGGGGGGCGTCCCACCGGTCTGCTAGCCCACTGTGAGATAGGGAGGGGGGCGTCCCACCGGTCTGCTAGCCCACTGTGAGATAGGAGGGGGGGGCGTCCCACCGGTCTGCTAGCCCACTGTGAGATAGGGAGGGGGGCGTCCCACCGGTCTGCTAGCCCACTGTGAGATAGGGAGGGGGGCGTCCCACCGGTCTGCTAGCCCACTGTGAGATAGGGAGGGGGGCGTCCCACCGGTCTGCTAGCCCACTGTGAGATAGGGAGGGGGGCGTCCCACCGGTCTGCTAGCCCACTGTGAGATAGGGAGGGGGGCGTCCCACCGCGTCTGCCGCGGGGTCTTGAAGTGGAGGCGGTTCCGGGAACGCGGTGCACCTCGCATGACGCGGCGTGCGTGATAAGGGATGGCCGCGGCCGGCGGCGTCAGGGAGGAGGACGTCAGGGAGGAGGACGTCAGGGAGGAGGACGTCGCGGCGATCCTCGCGGCCCGCACCGCATGGCCGGGCAGGGCCTGCTGTCTCTCTCGCTCCACTCCGCAGCGCAGTGCGGGAGAGACAGAATCAGTCTGCTGCTTGGGCCGGGCGAGTAGCTCGCTTCCTGTGCACGCTGATAAGCAGGGCTTGTCTTGCTACCCCGACATGCACGCCCCTCCCCCCCCTCTCTCTGCCCTCGCCCTCCTTGGTCCGCCCCTGTCTGGCTCGCCAAGCAGGTGCATAGCGGGGACCTCGGCAAAAAGAAGGGAAGTCGAGTCTGCACACTTCGGAGCCGGGCCGGCGGGGACCGTGGCGTCGCCGCGTGGCTCGAATATCGAACGGACGGACGCACAGTGGGCCAGAATACCGGTGGAGGCGGTCAAAATCCCGGACGGGTTTTGAGCTCCGAAGTCGCTGAATTGGACCCGAATCGAACGTGTGACCCCACCCATGGATTGCTCTCCGAACGAGGAGTCCATTGGTGGGGTCACACGTTCGATTCGAGTCCCGCTTAGCGACTCAAAAGCTCAAAACTTGTGTGGAGTTTTTGCCGCCAGCGCCGGTCTTTTAGCCCACAGTGGGACGGAACAAGGGTGGATCCACAGACGGATCCAAACCAAGGAGGAACAGGGCGCGCTGAAGTTGACTATACTTACAGGGGTAGAGTGCGACTTTTTGCTTACCTTTCCAGGCGGAGTAAGAACAAGCCGGACGCGTCCAACTCAAACATCCGAGAACACCTCGCAGCTTGCCAAATGAGGCGTTAGGCGGCGGCGGAGTGAGTGGCCGACGGACCCCCGCGCTATCTGGGGGAGGCGCACAGTGGGTCAGAAGACCGGTGGAGGCCGTCAAAGTCCCGGACGCATTTGAGATCATGAGTCGCTAAATGGGACTCGAACCGAACGTGTGTCCGCACCGATGGGTTGCTCTCCGAACGAGGAATCCATTGGTGGGGGTCACAAGTTCGATTCGAGTCCCATTTAGCGACTCTGGAGCTCAAAACGCGTCGAGAGTTTTGGCCGCTGCACCGGTCTTCTGGCCCACTGTGAGGCGCCTTGGCCGCCGCCTTCTGGGACTAGTAGGTCCGCGCTCGCGTTGTTCCTACAAAGGACGCGGCTCCCGAGAAATCCTAAACTGCCTTCCGAGAACGGCGCCGCGCCGCGCCACGCCGAAGGCACGGCCGAAGGCACGGCCGAAGGCAGCGTGAGTGAGCAAGGCACTCGCGACGCGACGGATTCCGAGGGAAGAGGGAAGCACGGTGGGCTAGAAGACCGACGCTGGCGGTTGCCAAAACTCTGGACGAGTTTTGAGCTCTTGAGTCGCTAAATGGGACTCGAACCGAACGTGTGACCCCACCAATGGATTCCTCGTTCGGAGAGCAATCCATCGGTGGGGTCCCAAGTTCGGTTCGAGTCCTATTTAGCGACTCAGCCGGGACTTTGACGGCCTTCACCGGTCTTCTGGCCCGCTTTGCGATGCGATCCGAAAAAAGCGAGTCGAGGGCTTGCTTCTCGGAGCCGAAGTCGCTCCAATTCGACGTAATCCGTTAATTACGCTTGCTTTTTCAGTGGTGTCGTCCGGCAGCCGGCCCAGCGGAGCGGGATGATTCCGAGAGACGTGGCTCTCTCTCTCTCTCTCTCTCTCTCTCTCTCTCTCTCTCTCTCTCTCTCTCTCTCTCTCTCTCTCTCTCTCTCTCTCTCTCTCTCTCTCTCTCTCTCCCCCCCCCCTCTCTCTCTCTCTCTCTCTCTCTCTCTCTCTCTCTCTCTCTCTCTCTCTCTCTCTCTCTCTCTCTCTTGCTCTCTTTCGCACTCACGGCGCGGGAGAGTCTGGGTCTGGGTGCGAGAGAGACAGAGTGACGTAAACGACTCTAAGGCCTTGGGCGGCCCTTGGCGTCCCCGACTACCGACGTGTCTCGACTGTGTGGACGCATTGGCGGCGCGCGGGCCGGCGAGGAGAAGCGTCACGCCGGTTCCTCGAAACCGCCCTCGGTTACTCAAGAGGAAAATGCGGTGGCCGTGGAGCGCACAGTGGGCCAGAAGACCGGTTCAGGCGCGGCTAGAACTCTGGCCGCGTTTTGAGGTGCATTGTATGGGACTCGAACCGAATGTGTGACAGCCACCATTGGAACTCTCTCCGGAGGAGGAATCCATCGGCGCGGTCACACGTTCGGTGAGCCGAGCCCTGTCTAGCGACTCTAGTAGAGCTCAAAACGCGGTCCAAGAGATTTTGCCGCCTGCGCTGGTCTTTCACAGTGGTCCTCCGGCCCACTGTCTGAGGGGTGCCTCACTTCCTCCAGTCACACACAAAATTTATTTGTACAAATTTTGTTCAAAGCTTTGAACAAAGTTGCGCATACATAACTTTTGTACTACTTTGTGCGCAGAATCGCTCAAATTCGTGTGAATTTTTGCACAAATTCGTGTAAAAGTTTGCACAAATTTTGTGCGGAACGGACGTATGCGCAACTTTGTGTAAAGCTTTGTACAAAATTATACAAATACATTTAGAGTGCAGTGTACACCCTCAACTCCAGTCACTGAAAAAGCCGGCGCAACAACGTACCTTAACCCTAGTTCCAGCATTTTTGTATTGAATTCCTAGATATTTTCCATCTAATCAAGGTAGAAATTCAGTCTAGTCACCAGTCAGTGTACACCCATTTCCGACGTGAGGTACCCCTCGCCACTGTCCCTCGACGCGCAGCGCGCGGTCCGGCCGAACTGAAACCGAAACTGAATTCTCGAGAAGGCGGCGGCGGCGGGGCGCGGTGGCGCCCTTCATGCCGTCGCCGCTGTGTCGCTCCGCTTTGAGTCGCGGACGCGCTATCATCGCCGCGGCTGACGTCAGCGCCCTCCTCACGATAACGCGTCAAAGTCTTGCCGCCTCGATCGATCGCCTCGCGATTCCGCGGAAGAGGTGGCGGCCCGGCGGCCTGGCGTCGTCGGCTGAGTCGCCAGATCGACTCCTCGAAATATCGAAGATGGTTTCCTGTTGCGCCGTGGCATGGGCGGAGCATGGCCTTCTAGGCGCCGTGTGGTGCACGCAGTGAGTCAGAAGACCGTCGAGGCGGCCCTAATTCTAGACGCGTTTTGAGCTCCAGAGTCGCCAAATGTGACTCGAACGGAACGTGTTACCCCACCAATGGATTGCTCTCCAAACGAGGGATCAATTGGTGGGGTCACACGTTCGATTCGAGTCCCATTTAGCGACTCTGGAGCTCGAAACGTGTCCGGGATTTTGGCCGCCCAAACGATCTTCTGACCCACTGTGCGGTGCGGCGTCTCCACGCCAAGTACGCCAAGACGAACGGCGCACTGGTTTTTAATCCGCTTTTATCTCTGGCGGGTGAGTCACTGTGGCGTGCTGATACCGCCCGCTTGGCGCCAGGTTGCCGCCGGTCACGTGATTGGGTGTCCTCGGGGACAGGAGCGCCTCCAGGAGTCCATTGACGTCTGTGTGTGTGTGTGGGGGGGGGGGGGGGCTTCGCATACTTTCTACTAGTACGTGACGTTGTCATCGCCAGGGAAAACATTTTGGCAGTGACTGGGGTATTGAAGGAACGGTTCATGAGTTATCAGTAACTCGCCTTCGCTTCAGTGGCGGCGCTCTGGGCACAGCTCTTCGGCGCCATGCCTCTGAAGCACCTGAACGGGACGCCTCACGAGTGCGAGAGAGACAGAGCGACGCGACGACAGCGACGAGCGGGATCGCTCTTGCTGCAGGCAACCCCTCTTGAAATCAGTTCTTTGTCCTGGCGCTCTTCCAAAGTGACACCTCTTCCCGCCGCAAACTGTGGTGGACTGATGCCGCACGGTGCGACCATTTCGTCGCTCCGTCTCTCTCGCAACCACAGGGGCCGCCCCATGAGTGCGAGAGAGACGGAGCGTCGACGTGCTGCTGCAGCCCGAGACGTTGCCGCGCGGCGCGTGGGCGGCGCGGACAAGTAGTGCCACGGCCAGAGGCGGGGCACAATGAAGACGGGTGGGGACGGTCAAAATCCCGGACGGGTTTTGAGCTACAGAGTCGCTCAGTGGGACTCGAACCGAACGTGTGACCCCACCGAGGGGGCAACCATCCAAGAAATCGTGTGTCCCCTTGAGCCTTGAGCGACAGAAATTCTTTGGAAACGAGGAATCTTCCTCCCAAAAAGGCAAAAAAAAACAAAAAAAAACAAGCAAATATCGGGCGTAAAATCGGTCGAATTCTTGCGAAATCTGCCGAAGTCTCTTTCCTTAGGAAATCTTGTGTCCCCAAACATACTACGTGGTTACCTCCAGGGGTCCGTCACTCATTTTCGGTGTTGATTGTTTGATTCTGTTCGATTGTTTAGAATTTTTAATGATTTTGTCGCCTATTTTCCTACTTACAGGCGTTTTTGAGGCAAGATTGTGGAATTGTCTCCTCTAAGCGTACACAGATTGTTTCAGTGGTGGACCCCCTTGGGTTACCCCCTCGGACCCCATCGATGGATTGCGCTCCGAATGAGGATCCATTGGTGGGGTCACACGTTCGATTCGAGTCCTGTTTAGCGACTCTGGAGCTCGCAACGCGTTTGCAGTTTTGACCGCCTGCGCCGGTCGTCTGGCCCACTGTGCGGGGGCCGGCAGCCCGGGCACGGCGATCTGCATTACGGAAGCTCCTTGTTAGAGCACTGGGCCCGGCACGGGGCCCCTTCCACTGTACTAGTGTGTGTCGTGCCGTGCCCGGGGCCCGGGCCGCCCACTGGCCGGACACGAATTTAATTCCCGCCTAATTGGCTTCAGATGATACATACTGTAGTTTCCTGCCGCTTTGTGATTGGCTGGCCCGGCTGGACGCTGTCTTTGCTTTGACTTGGCGCACTGCATTTTGGCAGGCGGCCCGCGCGCCGCCATAGTCGTCGCATGGGAGTCTCTGAGGCCTGGGGATAGTACGTACATACGGTCCATACTGATCAGTGGCGGATCCAGAGGCGGCCTTGGGGGGGGGGGGCAAGTATTACTTTTTGCCTCCTTACAGGGGCAAAGGAGGACCTTTAGCCTACGTTTCAGGCGGCTACCAAGTGCCATGGGGAGGGGGGGCAACAGCCCCTTTGCGACCCCCTCCCCTGCATCCGCGCCTAATACTGATTCCGCTCGTTTTGTCGTCACTCTGTTTCTCTCGCAGACTCTCGGGTGCGGGGTGCGAGAGAGACAGGACGTCGATACGTAAAAGCGTTGTGTGGAGTGTCCTGCTGACTCAAACCGATAAAGGTCTGGAGAGGCCTAGCAGCGATGATGATGACGATGATGATGATGATGATGATGATGACGACGACGATGGATTCGGTGGGTAGGTCGAAGCCTCTGATTCGCCAAAGCGCGGCCCGCCCCGCCGTGCCTCACCGCGGCCACCACCGCGGCGGTGGCCCTGGCGGCGGCGACATCTGCCCTGTTTGTGGGGATTATTGAGTCCACAGCATCTCGGCTGCATTGATAAGATAGCAGTGCCGAGGGATGTGTGATGCTGTGACGCTTCGAAGTGTGTGTGTGTGTGTGTGTGTGAGAGAGAGAGAGAGAGTGAGTGAGTGAGTGAGTGAGTGAGAGAGTGAGAGAGAGAGAGAGAGAGAGAGAGAGAGAGAGAGAGAGAGAGAGAGAGAGAGAGAGAGAGAGAGAGAGAGAGAGAGAGAGAGAGAGTGAGAGAGAGAGAGAGAGAGTGTGAGAGAGAGAGAGAGTGAGAGAGTGAGAGAGTGAGAGTGTGAGAGAGTGAGAGAGTGAGAGAGTGAGAGAGTGAGAGAGTGAGAGAGTGAGAGAGAGTGAGAGAGAGTGAGAGAGAGTGAGAGAGAGTGAGAGAGAGTGAGAGAGAGTGAGAGAGAGTGAGAGAGAGTGAGAGAGAGTGAGAGAGAGTGAGAGAGAGTGAGAGAGAGTGAGAGAGAGTGAGAGAGAGTGAGAGAGAGTGAGAGAGAGTGAGAGAGAGTGAGAGAGAGTGAGAGAGAGTGAGAGAGTGAGAGAGTGAGAGAGTGAGAGAGTGAGAGAGTGAGAGAGTGAGAGAGTGAGAGAGTGAGTGAGAGAGAGAGAGAGAGAGAGAGAGAGAGAGAGAGAGAGAGAGGGCCGTAGGACCCGGGGGAGGGCAAGGGGGGCTTTGCCCCCTCAACTTTTGTCCAGGGGGGGCAAGGGGGGCAAGCAATTAACAAACTGCAAACAATTAACACACGAAAAACACGAATATGTGTCTGAAAAACACGAATATGTGTCTGAAAAGGCTCCATATTTTTTCAGAAGCCGTAGGCTCTTGCAATAAACATAAATAAATCTGCGAAACCTCCTGGAAGGTAGGCAACCCTCGTTGCAGACAAAAATCTCCCCCCTCCCCCCTGGCAAGAGGACAGGTCGACGGCCCCGGAGAGAGAGAGATCTCTGTGTGTGTGTTGATCATGGGGGATCATGTGTTTGTGTGTGAGTGTGTGAGTGTTTGTGTGTGTGTGTGAGGGGGGCACAGTGGGCAGGCAGGGGTTGCTCGCGCTTCCCTTGACGCAACAGCGCGATTGGCGGCTAAGCCGCGGCCTTCCCGGAACGCGCGGCGAACGCGACGCGGATCCCGGAGGGCCGTTTCGTCGCTCTCTCTTTCTCTCTCCCGCACTCATGGGACGTACCGTAGGGGTGCGAGAGAGACAGAGCGACGAAACGACTTTTCTGGATCCGCCGCCGCGGGCGGCTGCGGGCGATCTTAGCGCCCCGCCGTGCCGCGTTGATGTGGCGCGGTGAACGAGTTCAAACGGCCGGCCGCCCAAATTTTCCCCTTTGCGGTTCCAAAACGCGTTGAACGGCGGAACGCGATGCGGCGATGGCTCGGCGATAAACCCGGGGGCGCGGCTTGTGAGTGTCTGAGGGGGGGGGGAGGGTTCGCGTGTGCGTCGCGCTTCTCGCCAATGATGATCGCTCTGTCTCTCTCGCACCCCTACGGGATGCCGCTCCATGAGTGCGAGAGAGACGCAGCGGCGAAAGCAGCGAGATTCGGAATCCGGCTGCCGCTCTGCTGCTGCGGTAGCTGCGGGAACCCGTCGCAGCGGCCTTGGCAGAAATAGTTGTGTGTGTGTGTGTGTGTGTGTGTGTGTGTGTGTGTGTGTGTCTGTGTGTACGTATGTTTTTATGTGTATGCGTGTGCCCAGGGGCAACGGCGTGAGAAACAGAAGTGGCTTTCCGGGTAAATTTGATGGAATCTCCCGAGGGGGTAATCACTCGCTATTTTCGTGTACAGAGAATATGAATATGCGTGAATATTTGTGAATATCATGAATATTCGTGAATACACATATTGGTCTGAATACTAATGAATATCGGGTAAAACTGGTGAATATGTGTGAATATTATGAATATGAAATGAATACTTCATGAATATCAAATGAATACCCCATGAATATCATCAAATTTGTATTAAACACTTAATAACTCGTTGTGGCAGTGCTCAGTGAGAGTTTTTTCGTGATAAAATGGGGTTTTAACCGTAGATTTTATTTTCAGTTGACAATTCAGTACATGTTGCTCACAGAGGAAGCATGCTAAGAGTGAGGACGTCCAAATGCATTTCATTGCCAAAGATTTTCGGTCAATTTAATGGTAAACTTATACGCATCCATAATGTTTTCTGTGTTCTCTCTAACATACCTAAGCTGTCTATGCTGTACAAATTAGCAACGATGCCGATACCCCTTGGCCGAGTTCCCTCTGGAACATCGGTGGGAGCTAACCTTTTCTTTTGGGTCAAGCGCAGTCTCGGTCGCCGTGGCCGCCGTGTTTGGAGGTGTTTCGGCACCTTGGCCGCTCATTTCAACTAATTCTTCTCTGTCCGCTTACAAACTACGGGCAAGCTGCAACCAGCTACGCACTCCCCTCACAGCAACAACAACAACAACAACAACGCGATGCCCCCACTCAACTGGCTACACCGTCACTACCAACCTTAAAATACAAATAGCGAAAGGAAACTACTTTTCATTGTTCATAATAAAAATAGGTCATCACGAAAGTACCTGAATAAAATTATAATTCAGTTTTATGTCATTCGGACTATCTTTGAGAAGACCGGAACACAAATCGCATCTACGCCGCGCTGTTGGCGGTGGGTCTTCTCCTCTCTTTCCCCGCACACGGCAGCCTGTTCAACTCTGCTCAGCTGCCCTCCATGCTTCTCCGTGTAGAGAAAGCCACGTGTCGACGGCGTCTTACAAAAATTCTATGCTATCATATTCTGAATACTAATGAATACATGTGAATACTTTAAGATATTCCGAATATGTGTGAATATCGTGAATATCTTTTGAATACCTGAATATGCATGAATATTTCAGAATATTGTGAATATGAATATGAATATCCCGGCGTGTACAATGAATACTTCGAGTGAATACCCCCTCGGAATCTCCTCCGCGAAATCCGAGCCGAAGTGGCGGAGGGGAGCGGGCATGCGGCGCGGTGTCAAGTGCAGCACGGGAGGGTTGCGCAGCGAGTCTGTCCCACTGTGTCCCACCTGCTTAGCCCAAGATGGAGCAGGCAGGTGCACCCCGCATGGATGGGTGTGATGCCCTGTCTCTGTCCCACTGCGGCTGGGCCAGGCTGGGCGGAGCGGAGGGCGAGGGAGACCGGAGATTCCCAGGTGACGTTTCCGAACGGGACCCTGTGTGGATTTGTGAAGGTCGCGTGCTTTGGACAAATCCGCGGGTGCGGGCCCAGGCCAGGCCTGACGACTCGGTTCGCGGCGGTGGCGTGCGTGCGTACCTGGCGTGTCGTCCCGTGCGCCGCCGTGGCCGGCACACAGTGGACCCGAAGACAGGTGAATGCGGTGTCGAAATCCTGGAGGGGTTTTGAGCTCCAATGGGACTCGAACCGAGCGTGTGACCCCACCAATGGATTGCCCTTCGAACGGGGAGTCCACGGGTGGGGTCACACGTTCGGTTCGAGTCCTGTCTAGCGACTCCGGAACTCAAAACGCGTCTAGAGTATTGTCCGCGTGCGCCGGTCTTCGGGCCCACTGTGCGGCAGGCCGTCCGTCCGTCCGGGTGGGGGCGGGGCGGGGCGGGGCGGTGACGGGCCGCGAGGCGCACCGGTACGCCGAGGTCAGCAAACGGACCAAGGGACTCCCCGACGCGACGCGGCACTTCGCCGCGCTTGCAGAGCCGCGCTGTCGCCTGGCGCAGCGGAATACGGATCTGCAGTTTCAGCAGCCACTTTCGGCTGTTTGACTGGGTCGTGGGTTCGAATACCGGTCGGCGGGGAGTTTTTATCAGGGGTTGCGTTTATAGTTTTGGATGCGAAACGGGAAGTGCGCGGCTTCCGCTGCCGTGATCGCGGCGGCGTTTTGGCCTGCACTGTACTCGACCGCTGGACGCGGAGCCCACCGTGCGCAGCCCAGCCTGTCAAGCCGGCTGGGTCGGGGTCCGGCCGGCACCAGCACCAGCGCTCCACACACCGCACCACGGCGGTGCCACCACGCCGGCACGCCGCCGGGGCCCAACACCGGCCAGCCGGGCAGGCCGAGCTGCCAGCCAGCCGGCACTGCCCATCCCATCCGCCACAGAGCACTCAGCGGGTCCCCCACCACGCCCCGCGCGGCCCCGCGCCGCCCCGCGCCAGTCGTCCACCAGTTCTTGGAAGGAGCATGCCGGGTTCCGAGAACTGCCTGCCGGCTGCGCCGAGGGCCTGCCTGCCTGACTCGGCTCAGCTCCTCCCGGCTCGGCTCCGCTCGGCTCGAACCTCGGCCGGCTCGCCGGCAGCTCTACCTGCACGTCTGTGTGTCTGCTGGATGCCGGGCTTGATGCCGGGGAAGATGGGGGAGACAAGACAGGTGTAGGGGCGCCAGGCCGACGTTGCACAGTAGGCCAGAAGACCGGCGCAGGCGGCCAAAACTGCAGACGCGTTTTGAGCTCCGGAGTCGCTAAACAGGACTCAAACAGAACGTGTGACCCCACCTATGGACTTTTCTCCGAACGAGGAATCCATTGGTGGGGTCTCACGTTCGATTCGAGTCCCATTTAGCGACTCTGGAGCTCCAAACGCGTGTCGCGTTTTGGCCGCCTGCGCCGGTCTCCTGGCCCACTGTGCCTTGGCATGCCGACGTGGATGCACCGGGGATGCGGGTAGGCAAGGCAGGCCGGCGTGCGTCCTTGCGGTGGACACGCCGCGCCAGAGGCCGCGCCCGAGGGGCCGTGCCCCCGGCGCCCCCGCAGGCCGTCACCGTCTGAAATAGCCGGCGCGCAGGTAATAGTGCCGGCCCCCGGCACGCCCTGGGGGCGATGCGGCGATGCTGACCGCGTCTGCGGACCGTCACACTATGTCTCCGTGTCCGGTGCGACGACAGTGTCGCCGTGTCGCCCGCTACACTGTTGGTATCCGAGAGCCGAAAGAGCTCGACCCGACCCGACCCCTCCGGCCGGGGTTTGTCGGTCGCAGCGTCTAAACCGTTCGATTTAGAGAAGCATGGTCAGCGAGCCGATTGCAGGTATCTGAGCAAGGAACAATCCGCTCGCTTACTATACCCTTCTAAATTGAACGGCTTAGACGCTGCGACCGGGAAATCCCAGCCGAAAGGATCAGGGCTCGGATCGGGGTCTTTTGCCTCACATGTATCCTGCAGATCCCCTTCGTCCTCAGAGTGATGTCGATCTGTCTCTCTCGCACCCGATGGGTCTGTAGTTACCACGGGTGCGAAAGAGACAGCTCGACATCCACGCTGTTCGCATTGAGTCTGCAGCATACTGATTCCTAAACACTGCTCTCGTCGCTCTGTCTCTCTCGCACCCTTACGGGACGCCCCATCAGTGCGAGAGAGACAGAGCGACGAGAGCAGTGCTCGAAATCAGCCTGCAGAGACCCTTGAGCGCAATGGAGGGAGACAGCAACAACATCGGTGTCTGGGAATCGCTCCGCTGGCTGCGGCAGCGGCTGCAGCAGACCGCTCTATCGGAGCGTTGGCGATGCATCGATAGTCCACCGTGTTGCGGCTGCCCGTTGGCCGCGCTGGCTGGTGCAATGGCGGCGGGCCGAGGCGGGCCCAAGGCGTGCGGGGTGCGCACAGTGGGCCAGAAGACCGGTGCAGGCGGTCAAAATCCCGGACGCGTTTTGAGCTCTAGAGTCGTTAAATGGGACTCGAATCGAACGTGTGACCCCACCAATTGATTCCTAGTTCGGAGAGCTACCCATTGGTAGGGCCTCACGCTCGATTCGAGTCCTGTTTGGCGACTCTTAGGGCACAAAACGCGTCTAGAGTTTTGGCCGGCAGCGCCGGTCTTCTGGCCCACTGTGCCAAGGCGTGCGGGGTTCGCGGTGCCAAGTGGCCCAAGTGGGTTTGGGCAGCGCGTCATGCCGGCCGCACCGCGCCGTGCTGTGTTGCTACACGGTCGCTTTGGCACTCGCTGAGTCAAGGGAGAGGTGGCAAGGCTCTCGGCGCCCCTCTACCCCCACAGTGGGCCAGGAGACCGGGGTGGAGGCGGCCAAAACTCGAGACGTGTTTTGAGGTCTAGAGTCGCTAAATGGGACTCGAACCGAACGTTTGACGCCACCGATGGATCCCTCGTTCGAAGAGCAATCTTTTGGTGGGGACACACGTTCGGTTCGAGTCCCATTTAGCGCCTCCGCCGGTCTTCTGGCCCACTGTGCTTCCTCCCCCTCACCCCCGCGTTGCGCCCCGTGTTCGTTATGTGATCTCCGAGGACGACTGCCCCTCGTCCCGCCATTCGATAACGCATTGCTCGGCGCTTTATTGGTGCGAGCGCGGCAGGAAGCTCGCCGGAAAGCGGAAAGCGCTCTCATTCGGCTGGCCTCTGAGCGCGGTGCTCTCGTCGCTCTGTCTCTCTCGCACCCCTACGGCGCGGCCCAGAAGTGCGAGAGACACAGAGCGACGAGTGTTCGGCCGCGAGCCAGCTGATGACCGGAAGGCGCACAGTGGGCCAAAAGACCGCTCAGGGGGCCCAAACTGTGGGGCTCTAGAGTCGCTAAACAGGACTCAAACCGAACAAGTGACCCCACCAGTGGATTCCTCGTTCGGAAAGGGATCTATTGGTGGGGTTAAAGGTTCGGTTCGAGTCCCATTTACATAGCGACTCTGGATCTCAGAACGCGTCTCAAGTTCGGCGCCACCTGAGCGGTCTTCTAGCCCACTGTGAGGCGGAAAACGGCGCGACCGAAACCGAACGTTTGGCGCTGCTACTATTTTCATGACGTAGTTTGACTTTCTGTCGCCGTCTCTTCGCGTGGCGTGCCGCCCTGCCCCGCTTTCCGGATCCGCCGGTCGAAGGTTATCAATTCCCCACTGTTCCCCGCGCCCCGCCGTCCCCCCTCCCCTCTCCTTCCCCCTCCCCCCTCCTCGTCCTGGAGGCGAGCGGCGAGCACAGGCCGCCTGTTCATGACTCATGGCAGCGGCAGCAGTGAGTGATACGCGTTGCGCAGCGCGGCGTAGCGGCAGCCATTCAAGCGTAGGCGAATTTTCTCCCCGCAGCTGATGCCTCGCAGTGCCTTGCCTTTGTCGCTCTGTCTGTCTCTCTCGCACCTTCTTCACACCAAAACGCGGCGTGAATTTCCCTCTTCTGGTTTCTTGTGGTCGGCTCGATTACGGATTCGGATTGGTATTCGGGTGCGGCTCGATTACGGATTCGGATTGGTATTCGGGTGCACATTTATGGGTGGAGTGCGATAATGCTATCGCTGGGCGGCGAGCCGCGCGTCGCCTACACTACGACGACGGGGCGGTCATTCACGACGCGGGGACTTCTGGCAGCAGAATGATTCTGAGAGTCGCACAGTGGGCCAGAAGACCGGCGGCGCAGGCGGCCCAAGTTCTAGACGCGTTTTGACCTCCAAAGTCTTTAAATGGGACTCAAACTGAACGTGTGACCCCACTTAATGAATTGCTTTTCGAACGAGTAATCCATTGGTGGGGGTCGCACGCGCGGTTCGAATCCTGTTTAGCGTCTCGGAAGCTCTAAACGCGTCTAGAGTTTTGGCCGCCTGCGCCGGTCTTCTGGCCCACTGTGATGAGTCGCCTTTGTCGCTTTGTCTCTCTCTCGCACTCACGGGGCGTGCCGTGTGGGTGCGAGAGAGACAGCGCGACGAAAAGGACGCAGTCTGGGGGACGCCGCCGGCCTGGCGGGCGGACCCCGCGGACGACGCGGACCCCGCGGCCAGCCAGCCGGGCGAGAGATGTCCTTGGCGTACCGCCGTGAATGAATCGGGATTTACATCGCGATGTCGCTCGCTACACTGCGAGGCGACCGCGAGGCGACGCCGGCCGCGGGGTCTTCTTTCTTTCTAGTGTAGCCGCGCTGACGACGGGGCCGACGGCGCCGAGGGAGATTCCCAAGCAGTCTGGCGGGGCTGTCCACGCAGGCCGCCGCGCTGCCCCGCGGCTGGCTGGCCGCCTCGGCCGCCTCGGCCGCCGCCCACGTCACGACACGCCGGCGCCGGGCTGCACTCGGTGCAGTGTGTACTATCAGTCTCTAAAGTTTTGTCTGGGCGATTACCCCATGCACGAGAGATTCTCAACGGTCTCCTTATGAGCAGTCTCTCGCGCATAGGGTATCGCCCAGACAAAACTTTAGAGACTGATAGTACTCGGCGCGGCCGCGTCACAGTGGGCCAGCAGACGGCGTGGAGGCGGTTGAAATCCCGGACGTGATTTGAGCTCGAGGCTTCCCTCACTCTGAATTTGCCTGTACACAGATTGTTTGATAGTGTCGGATTGCTGAGGATTCTGTATGATTTTGTCGCGCTTTACGGGCGGTTTTGGCGCAAGATTGTGGGATTGTCTCCTCCTAGTGTACACAGATTGTTTGAGCGGGGGACCCCTTGTTTGAGCTCTAGAGTCGCTGAATGGGACTCGAACCGAACGTGTGACCCCGCCAATAGACTGCTCTCCGAACGAGGAATCCATTGGTGGGGTCGCACGCCCGGCTCGAGTCATGTTCAGCAAGTCTGGAGCTCAAAACGCGTCTGGAGTTGAGGCCGCCTGCGCCGGTCTTCTGGCCCACTGTGCACGTGTCCGTGTGCATCACGCCGCGCTCCGGATTCGGAGTTCGGTGCGCCTGCGTCGCCTGCTTGACTTGGGTGTACCTAATTAGCATGGCTCGCTGTCGCGGGAATAGGAGCGGCGGGGAAGGAGGGGGGGGGGGTCGCGCGTTTGTTTTGATCGAGGTGCGTCATCGGCGCGCGTCACAGCGGCGCGCGGCGTCATGGGGCTGTTGTGGCGAGGAGGAGGGAAGGAATGGGCAATTTTATCACGGACTTGTTCGTCCGGTGGCGCATGTCCTCAGCGGGGTGGGTGGGGGCGACCTCGTGACCCGGCCGTCGGTGCCTGCGCGTTGACGGCGAGGTGGCGAGCGAAGCCGGCCCAGCCCATGGAGGGAGTCCACGGTCGCTCATGGCTGTGCGGCATGACTGCTGCTGCCGACGCCGTCCGTCCCTCGTGCGTCCCTTCCCTGCGCCTGCACTTGTTGTTCGCCCCCCCCCCCCCCCCCGCTGGGTGGGCCCCGCGAGCCCCGCGAGTGGTGAGCTGTCCTGCGGCCGGGCCGTGGCAATGCGCGCCCGCCGAGCCTGCTCGAGTGAGAGGGGGCGATGCCGCCGCGTACAGTCGGCGGCCGCTATGCGCTCCGGCGGAGCAGCGGAGCGGTGGCGCCCCGAGCGGCGGTCAGCTTGCGCCGCTCGCGCTGTGGCTTCGACCCGGGGGCCCGGGGGTTCATCCACCTGCCTCGCTCGGCTGGAGCACTGAGCCCCTGCCGCCGCACCGGACGGGAGGCTGTGTGTCATTTCCTCGGAGGCCCCGCACCCCGGGCTGTAATGAAGCGTGCGCGGTGGCGGCGCGGTCGCGGTGGGGGTCTCGGGTGCAACCACGGTGGGCTCTAGACCGTGGGTGCAACGCACAGTGGGCCAGAAGACTGGTGCAGTGGGCCAAAACTCTCGATACCGAACGTGTGACCCCCACCAATGGATTCCTCGCTCGCAGAGCAATCCATCGGTGGGGTCACACGTTCGATTGGAGTCCCATTCAGCGACTCTGGAGTTAAAAACCCGCAAGGGATTCTGACCGCCTCCACCGGTCTTCTGCCCCACTGTGCAGCGCCGTGCTGGTCGTCGTGGTGGTCGCCGTGGCGGTAGGCAACCCGACCTCAGCGGTGCGCGGCGGGACTGCCCTGGTGGCCAGGCTGTCCAGGCCGGAGACAACACTGGAGACAACGGCTAGCTGCGGGGTTTTGGGTGCAACGCTGGAATCCGGTGGGGCCATCCACACGCCCGCCATGCCATGACCACGGCATGGGGCGCCCGAAGGCTACATTTTATGGTCCCGGGACACAGGTGGTTGTCGGGACTCCATGGCTGCGGCCAAGGCTCCAGCCCGGAGTCCAGCTCCAGGCCGGCGCACAAGAAAGGAAAATGACACAAAATAAAATGGAACTCGGCGAAGGCGACGGTGGGTCGCTTCATTTCGCTTCGGTTTTCGTTTATTTGACCAATTTGTTTTCCGCACGAGATGAAACGGAACGGGCAGCAGTAGCAGTGTGGGGACCCGGACCCACACACAGTGGACCCGCACGCGGCGCACGGAGCGGGCAGCAGTAGCAGTGTGGGGACCCGGACCCACACACAGTGGACCCTCACGCGGCGCACGGTGCGGCGCGGTGGCCGCCGACTCGCACTCGGCCGCTGCTTCGGAGCCGTTTCCATGGAAACGGGTCCGTTCTGTGAATCGCGCCGGAGCGGAGCCCCTCGGCCGTGGCTGCGATGATTGTCTCGATACTGTTCCGTCATGGTGCCATGTCGGCCCGCTCGCTGGGCTGCTGCAGGTGCCGGCCGCCAGAGGGCGACACACAGTGGTCCAGAAGACCAGCAGGCGGCCAAAAGTCTAGACACGTTTTGAGCTCCAGGGCCGCGAAAACCGGACTCGAATCGAACGTGTGACCCCACCAATGGATTTCTCGTAAAGAGCAATGTTCATTGGTAGCGGCTCACGTTCGGTTCGAGTCCTGTGTAGCGACTCTGAAGCTGAAAAAAAGCTTCTAGAATTTTGGCCGCCCCCTCTGGTCTTCTGGCCTTCTTGTCACACGAACCTCTTCCTCTTCTCCGTGTTCGGCGCGCGGTCTCTCGCCGTGCGGATTTGGTGGTAGTTATTTCCTCAAAGGAAAGGTTATTTCTGTGGGCGGGGCACGTGGGCTTGAAGACCGGTGAGCTACAGAGTCGCGAAATGGGACCCGAACCGAACGTGTGACCCCACCAATGGATTGCTCTCCGAACGAGGAAGCCATCGGTGGGGTCACACGTTCGGTTGGAGTCTCATTTCGCGACTCTGGAGCTCAAAACGCGTCTAGAGTTTCGGCCGCCTGCGGCCCACTGTGCGGGGTGTGGCTGTGTGTACGGCTTGCGGTTGGCCGGTTCTTGGCCGCTGGAACATGCTTGGTCCACTGGTCCAGCTGCGGCCCGGGGGGGGGGGGGGGGCTGATGCTGGCTGGAAGCGCGCAAGGAAACACAAAGGAAACTGTTGGGCCCTGTCTGGCCCTAACCGGCGTGGCGCCGTGGCCCGGGGAGGGGCGGGGGCGGAGGGGCGGGGGGCGATCGAAGCCCAGCTGCCCCCCCGCGCCTCGCCCCCCGCCTGTCCTGCCGCCACCCCCTCGCGCCGCGCTGTCCTCCTGTCCATCTGTCCTCTCTATTGCTATTTCGGGCTGATGGTGCATCGGCGCTGTGATGCATGGGGGAATTGACCCATGGGGGAAAACTCCTGCCGGAGGACTCGAGCGTGTGAACCCTGGACTCTATCGACTCCACCGCGGAAACCGGTGGTGTCACCGAGCAGACCCACAGTGGCTCTAGTGCAGGCGGCTGAAACTCCAGACGTGTTTTGAGCTCACAGTCGCTAAATTGGACTGGAACCGAGCACGTTCGGTTCGAGTCCTATGAAGCGACTCCGGAGCTCGAAACGCGTCTGGAATTTTGGCCGCCAGCGCTGGTCTTCTAGCACACAGTCAAATGGGGTGGTATAATTAGGGATGACACACACACTGTGTGACCCCGCGTGTTCGCACCAAATTGCATTGACAGGCGTCGACGAGTCGTGGGGATTTTCCGAGCATCTCAGACGGCACACCCTAATTGTCTTATAGTGATGATTCTTCATATTGTGGTGAAAATTCTCTATAATATGGTGGAGCAGCTGCCTTCGTAACATACCTTTTAAAATTCTTTGTACCAGATATTTTGCAGAATTTTCCTTGTACAATGGAGAAAATCAGCATCATAATATGTATTGGTGCAGCCTTTCACCGAAAGACATTTAGAGTGCAACACTAGTTCTTTGTACTAATTCTGTCGCGGATTCTTTGCGAAAAATCGCGACCATAATGTTGCGGAATGCCCGACAGAGTTGACGGATCGGCTACCTTACCTTGTCCCGTCAGCCAGCCTGGTCTGGCCGCCAGTCGGTGTATGGTATGCAGAGTGAGGCCGTCGCCGTATCAGTGCGCGTGCACTAGCGCCGCAGCATGCCGAAGAGTCGTTTCGTCGCTCTGTCTCTGTCGCACTCGTAGGGCGCTCCGTGGGAGGGAGAGAGAGAGAGAGAGAGAGAGAGAGAGAGAGAGAGACGGGCGCAGCCAGAGCGTGCTCTGCTCGCTTCTCTCGGCAGTGACCCCGCTCGCATAGTGGGCCACAAGACCGGTCCTCTGGCCCACTGTGCCCCGCGGGTCCTTATCACTCGGGGGGACTCCTCGCTGCGGAAGCGTAGGCGAGGGCCGAGGCCTTGGAGGCCGCCTAGCGAAAGCCGAGCACCTGCCGCCAACGAATTCAAAGTGCGCGTGGCGCTACAGGCCGGTTTCGCTCAGTGGGCCACAAGACCGGTGCAGGCGGCCAAAACTCTAGACGCCTTTGGAGCTCCAAAGTCGCTGAACATGACTCGAACCGAACGTGTGACGCCACCAATGGATGGATTCCTCGTTCGGATAGCAATCCATTGGTAGGGTCACACGTTACGTTCGGTTCGAGTCCCATGTAGCGACCCTGAAGCTCAAAACGCGTCTAGAGTTTTGGCCGCCTGCACGGATCTTCTGGTGGTTCACCGTGCGTCGGCGTGTCTCGCACCTTTACTGGCCGCCCCTCAGTGCAACAGAGACAGAGCGACCAAAGCACCGTTTCGGAATCCCCCCTCGAGGTGGCCGGCCGCCCGATTGCTCGCCTCGGCGACTCGGTCGGTCCGCGCGCCGTTTCCGGGGTCAATAAATAACCGGCGGCGATTGTCGCGGAATTGGCGCGAAATGCTGTGCTCGGCGACGACAGCGCGTCCCTTTCTCCTTTCTCCGCGGGGCGCGAGTGTGGCCGGCCGGCAGCCCGTCCAGTGAGCAGGCAGCACGCCACGCAGTGAGCCACGCACGCCACGCCACACAGTGGGCCAGAAGACCGGTGCAGGCGGCCAGAACTCTGGACGCGTTTGGAGCTCCAGAGTCGCTAAATGGGACTCGAACTGAATGTGTTGCAATGAATTGCTCTCCGAACTAGGAATCCATTTGCGGGGTCACACGTTCGGTTCAATAGTCCTGTTAAGCGACTCAGGAGCTCTAAACCCGTTTTTGGCCGCCAGAGCCAGGTCTTCTGGCCCACTGTGCGCCGGGCCCCTTGGTGGCGCGCGTTGCCGCCCGTATCCCAACTTTCTTTGCTCGCCGTCCTCCGCCCTGCACGGCGGACCCGCCCAACCGTCTCTTTGTCGTGCCGCCCTGCCCTGCCCCCCCCTCTCTCTCTCTCTCTCTCTCTCTCTCTCTCTCTCTCTCTCTCTCTCTCTCTCTCTCTCTCTCTCTCTCTCTCTCTCTCTCTCTCTCTCCTCTTCTCGCTTGCTCGGCGTCGCCCTCCCTTCTCTTTCCCAGAGTCCCCTTCGTCCTCGTCCCTGCGGCCGGCCAGCGCAGAATCGGATCTGCTTGTTGCGACCGTGCACTAGGAAAAAGAGGCGAGTTGGGTTTGGGTGCCAACTGGTTGGCCTTGCTCAGGCCACCACGCCCCACCCCACCCCACCCCACCCCATCTCAACCCGCCGTGGCCCCGCCCGTGTTTTCATCCCAGTGCCATGCACCTTCTCGCCGCCCCACCCCTCAGAGGGCCAGAAGAAGCGTTTTGAGCTCCAGAGTCGCTAAATAGGACTTGAACTGAACGTGTGACCCCACCCATGGAGTCCTCATTCGGAGAGCAATCCATTGATGAGGTCATACCGGTCGTTTCGAGTCCAATGTAGCGACTCAAAAACGCTCAAAACTCAAAACGCGTCAACAGTTTTGGCGGCCTGCACCGGTCTTCTGGCCCACTGTGCGCCCCGCCCCGCCCCGCCCCGCCCCGCCCGGCACGGGACCGCACCGCACCGCCCCAGGCGTCGCAGGGGTTTGAATAGGCACGGCGCTGTGTTGATAACAGTCGGGCGAGGAGTTGTCGGCTGCAGAGGCCACCGTGCCTGGAACCCCTGAAACTGGAACCCTAGGAACTGACGTGATTGCTTTTCTGGAGCGAAGCGGGTCGGAGGACTGGAGTGACTCAAGCGTCGCCTGGCTGGAGCCTCGCTGGAGCCTCGCTGGAGCGCCGTGGAGCGGCTCGGCTGTCGGCTCGGCCGGCTCGCGCAAACTGTGGCGGGGCGGGGCGTGGCGGGGCGGGGCGGGGCGTGGCGGGGCGTGGCGCCTAGAGCGTGAGCGGCGACCTTTGGTGGAATGCGCCGGGCACGGGGCGCCTCCTGGAGTCCCGCCGGCCGGGCAGCAGCCAGCCCGCAGCCAGCCCGCATCAGGCGGCCAGCCAGCAGCCAGCCGCGTGCGTCGTGCTCATGTCGGCCCATGGCGCGCTGGCTGGCTGCCGGCTGGCCGCCTGGACCGGCGCCGCGCGGCTCGGCCCGCGCCCCGCCCCGCCCCGCCCCGCCCCGCCCCGCCTGGCTGGAGGCGTCCTTCTGAAGGAACTCCACTCCGGCCGGCGCAGCTCGGCACGCCTCGGCGGCTCCGGTCGTCCGGCAAGTCCGGTCCGATCGCGTGCGTGCCGGGCCACTTCTCTAACGAGTCAGGCCGACCGGCTGGTCGGTCGCGACGCACCTCGCCGTGCCGTGGATGTGACTAAAATAGACGAGTGCAGGAAGGCAGGACACGCACCTTTTCCCGGAATGGGTGGGCACTGGGCTGGGCTGGGCGGCATTCAGCACTCAGACTCCAGTTACTCGCGCAGACCAGCGACTCCTGGAGCAGACTCGAGCAGCGACAGACTCCAGAAAACAGACTCCGGCGTCGAGTGGGGGACGCTAGATAACGTGACTCCAGCAACATCATCGTCGTCGTCATCGCTGTCAGTTCTCTGCAGACCTTTGGCGGTTCGAGTCGAACGCATTCCAGCCAACTCGGCAGGAGATGCGAGGAACCGAGGAACCAACTTCAGGAAACTCGAACTATGTACCCTTGAGGTTAAACAGACTGTGACTCCAGCGACAGGCCGCGGCTAGCACAGTCTCCAGCAACAGATTCCAGCCCACCAGCAAGTTGCGCCCGGTCTGCCGCTGTCCGCACAGTGGGCCAGGGGCCTGGCGCAAGCGGGAAAAACTGCAGACGCGTTTTGAGGTGCAGACTCGCTAAATTACATAGAACCTAATGTGTGAACCGATGTGAACCCACCAATGGATTCCTCGTTCGGAGAGCAATCCATTGGTCGGGTCACGCATTCGGTTCGAGTCCCATTGAGCTCAAAACGCGTCCGGGATTTGGACCGCCTCCGCCGATCTTCTGGCCCACTGCGCCGCACTGTGCGCCGCAGCCTTCCGCCCGGCGCGCGGATTCGTCGCGGGTTATGAATTGCGCCCAGGGAATTCCGCGGATGCTCCTCGCGGATTCGATCCTCCGGGGAAATTCCCTCGCTGATGGGCGCCGTTTGCCGCGTCCCGATTGGCTAGCGGTCCCCGTGCAGTGGCGGGCTGGGGCGGGGTAGGGCGGGGCGGGGTAGGGCGGGGCGGGGCTCGTGCCGCGTGTGATACCGCACAGTGGACCCATTGCGCCGCGCTGCGCCTGAACCTGTTCCTCGCGGCCCGGCGCCCGGCCGGCCTGCACCTGCCACCGCCACGACGGCGACGTCCGCCGCGACGCCGCGGCGCCGGAATGGAATGACGGATGCCTCCAGGAACTTGGCCGCTTCGTGGAAAAGGGTCCGGCTCCTCGGCCGCCTCGCGCCGCCGGCCCGGCTTCTTGCTTCCACTTGGCGCCCGTGCCGTCCGGTCCGCGGCCCCGCCGCCGCCCCACAGTGGGCCAGAAGAACGGTGGAGGCGGTCAGAATCCCGGACGCGTTTTGAGCTCCGGAGTCGCTAAATGAGGCTCGAACGGAACGTGTGACCCCACCGACGGATCGCTCCCCGAACGAGGAATCCATTGGTGGGGTCACACGTTCGGTTCAAGTCCTGTTTAGCGACTCTGGAGCGCAAAACGCGTCTAGAGTTTTGGCCGCCGGCGCCGGTCCTCTGGCCCACTGTGCGTCCGGCCGCTCGGCTCGACTACCGCTAAAGCCGTCGTTCTCCTCTTATTTGTCTCTGGCGGTGCTCCGTGCCTCGGTCCGAGGCTGCTGACGATGCCGAAGCCTAAGGTGCGTCGACAAAATGTTGCGTAACGGAGGGCCAGATAGTGTAAGGCGGCCGGCCGCCCTGCGCCCTGTGTAGACTGATTCCGCACCAAGGGGTCCCCCACTCAAATAATCTGTGTACGCTTGGAGGAGACAATCCCACAATCTTGCGTCAAAAACGCCTGTAAGTAGGCAAAAGGCCGCAAAAAGCGCGACCAAATCGTACAGAATCCTAAGCAATGCGACACAACCAAACAATCTGTGTACAGGCAAATTCAGTGTAAGGGGCCCCTCGTTCGGCACAGTGCGGCCGTCGGGCTGTCTCTCTCGCACCGGTACGGAGCGCGCGCGCGAGAGAGAGAGAGAGAGAGAGAGAGAGAGAGAGAGAGAGAGAGAGAGAGAGAGAGAGAGAGAGAGAGAGAGAGAGAGAGAGAGATCTGTCTGCTGGGTCGCGGCGGGCGTGCGATCGCGGCCGCGATTGGCACCTCCTCGCCCTTGTGGGCCTGGCGGGCCTTGTACCGCGCGGCCGGGTCATCGGCGGCGTCGTCTGCACATGTCACTAGAAATAGCGCCGCGTACTGTATCGCCGCCACTGGCGCGGACCACTGTCCCATTCCGCCGAACAGTGCGCGCGGAGCGGAGCGTGCGGCAGGGGTGCGAGAGAGACTGAGCGATGCACAGTGGGCCAGGAGATCGGCGCAGGCGGCCGAAATGCTGGACGCGTTTTGGGCTCCAGAGTCGCTAAATGGAACTCGAACCGAACGTGTGACCCCACCAATGGATTGCTCTCCGAACGAGCAATCCACTGGTGGGGGTCACTCGTTTACCTGATTATCGACTCTAGAGCGCAAAACGCGTCTAGAACTTTGGCCACCTGCGCCGGTCTGCTGTCCTACTGTGCGATGGAACGCTGCGCAGAATCAACCTGCGGCCCACGATGTGGTGGCACGCCGCACCTCCACGCCGACGCCATGTTGACGCCGCCGTCCGGCGTCTGTCTGTCAGCAGGCCGAACTGTACACTCTCTCTCTCTCTCTCTCTCTCTCTCTCTCTCTCTCTCTCTCTCTCTCTCTCTCTCTCTCTCTCTCTCTCTCTCTCTCTCTCTCTCTCTCTCCCTCTCCCTCTCTCCCTCTCTCTCTGGGCTGTGTCCTGTAGAGGTGCTGGAAAGATGGGCGGAAACAGACCGACGAAGAAGCGCTAGTTCGGAATCAAGTAGGGTGAAGACAATAGGGCGGAGATCGATGGAGATGGCTCTATCATTTTCTACGCCGTTTGTCGAGGCGGTGCTTCTTCTGTTAGGCCAGCTTGGCCTTGTACCGACTTGAACTTGCACCGACTTGAACTTGAACCGACTTGAACTTGAACCTGCCGAACTGAGGCGAGAAGCCAGCATCCTTACCACCATTTTAGTAGTACCACCATTTCATCACCTTCCACCACCATTCACTCCACACCCGGTAAAAAGTATGAGTTCGAACTCATAGATCTATGCAAACAAATGTTCTTGCCGAAATTTGCAAACGTGCGCCAAACAATGGCATGCCAAATCCACTGTTTGAAGGCAAACGTCCTTGCTGGCGTTTCAAAAACACGCTTTCTCGGATGTCATCCCCATTCTCCTCGGGAGCACGAGCACCGTCGTCGCGGCCGTCTCTTCGTCCTCTGTTGACTTTGGGAGGCGCGGCCGCGGCGGCCTCCGTCCCGCGCTAGTTCTCTCCTAGGTCACTCCTAGGTCACTCCTAGGTCACTCCTACGTCACTCCTACGTCACTCCCACGTCACTCCTAGGTCACTCCTAGGTCACTCCTAGGTCACTCCTAGGTCACTCGAACCGAACATGTGACCCCACCAATGGATTCCTCGTTTGAAGAGCAATCTATTGGTGGGGCCACACGTTTGGTTCGAGTTTTGGTCGCCACCATGGTGCACCACCAGTGCACCGGTCCTCCGGCACACTGTGAAGCGGCGAGCATTGCATTTCCGCGCGAATAACTCTCGCACGTTGCGAATCCCCTCGGCTTTGTCTCTGCGTCGGACTCCCCGTGAACTGGACGGGCTCGCGGCAAATCTGAGGGCAAAGCAAGGAGATTTGAAGGAGACGCGAGGACTCCCTTGGTTAGGGCTCCGGACTCCGGCGAGGGCTGAGAGCGTCCTCCCTTTGATGTCAGCCCTTCCCTGTCCTTCCCCTCTTTGTTCGCTGCCCGGTTCTGGCTCCTCTCGGCGGACTGATGCCGAGTCGTTGCGTCGCTCTGTCTCTGTCGTACTCACGGGGCGCGCCGCAGACAGAGACAGAGCGACGCCACTGCTTTTCGGAGTGGTCGACTGGTAGCGCTGCGGGTGGGGGGTGGGGGGTGGGGGCAGCGAGCCACAGGTTATGCCCTGTCTGCTGCCGCCCCTCTGCTTAGCAGCAATCCCCTCCATCCCCTTGCCTCCTTTCTCTCTCTCTCTCTCTCTCTCTCTCTCTCTCTCTCTCTCTCTCTCTCTCTCTCTCTCTCTCTCTCTACTCTCTCTCTCTCTTCTCTCTCTCTCTCTCTCTTCTCCTCTCTTCTCTCTCTCCTCTCTCTCTCTCTCTCTCTCTCTCTCTCTCTCTCTCTCTCTCTCTCCCTTTCTCTCTCTCTCTCTCTTCGACGCTTCCATCTCCTTCCATTGTGTTTAACCTCATCTCCTCTCACTGCTTTGTCCCTCCTTTCACCCCCCACCACCGGGCCGGGCCGCCCCTGGCCTGCCTTGTGGGTCCCTGTCTTCCACCCCCTACGCGTTCTATAACACACTTGCCCCCGCACTCCCCCGGCCGAGCTCGCTATCCCCGGCCCGCTCCAAGGGCTATCCAAGCGCTGGCGGGGGTGTGTTGTTACCTGGCCGATCAGGGCGCCCTGGCCTCCCGCGGCTCCGCTGGGCCGGAAGGCACACCACTGGAAGGGTTGTCGGGCGCGCTGCCAACTGCTGCCGAATGATTTCCCCCGCCTCCCCTCTGTGCGGGGGCGCCTCACGGTGGGCCAGAAGACCGGCGCAGGCGGCTAAAACTACATAGACGCGTTTTGAGCTCCGAGGACTCGAACTGAAAGTGCACCCCTACTAATGGATTGCTCTCCGGACGAGGAATCCATTTGAGTCTCATTCAGCGACTCTGGAGCTCAAAACCCGTCCGGGATTCTGACCGCCTCCACCGGTCCTCTGGCCCACTGTGCGCCATTCGCCGTGCCGGTGGCCACTCTGCCTGAAGCAGTTTTGCACTTACTGGCCTCGGAAGGAGTATGACCCCGTCAATACCCCGCGCCTTTGAGTTTGCGCATGACGTTCGCTTTTATTGTCTCTCGCACCCGTGGAGTTGCGCGACGATCGTTTTTTGTTTTTTTTGACTGATTCACATTCACATTGATTCATGGTTCGCGGCGGGGCTCGGCCGCCGGGCTGGGCGGTGTCCGAGACCCGCAGGCCGATTCCGCGAATAGCGCTTGATCGCTCTGTCTCCCTCGCACCCCTGCGGGACGCCCCATGAGTGCGAGAGAGACGCAGCGACGGCAGCGCTGTTTGGATCCAGCCCGTTGGTCTCGGGCTGCTGGACGACGAGGAAGCAAGAACGCGGACGTAACGCCAGTGAACCGCCGAGCACCCAGACGTGGAGCTGCGGGGGGCATTGTGCTCCACTTGGCATCCGCCGCACAGTGGATCAGAAGACCAGCGCTTGGCGGCCAAATACTCAAGACGCGTTTTGAGCTCCAGTGGGACTCATACCGAACGTGTGACCCCACCTATGGATTCCTCGTTCGGAGAGCAATCCATTGGTGGGATCACACGTTCCGCACGAGTCCCATTTAGCGACTCCGAAGCTCAAAACGCGTTCGGGATTTTAGCCGCCTCCTCTGGTCTTCTGGCCCACTGTGCGCCGCCAACTTCGCCGACTCGCCAAGGGAGTCGATGATATGCCTGTTTTGTCCGTCATGATGTGTCCGTCATGAGTCACCTGTCGACTTCCTGATGGAGACTCCGGGAATGTTTACTACAGTCTTCATCAGCAAAGAGTCGACGGGTCGGGACCGGACTTCGACTCTACTCGAATCTAACGTGTGACCCCACCAATCGATTTCTCTCCGAACGAGGAATCCGTTGGTGGGGTCACACGTTCGATTCGAGTCCCATTTAGCGACTCTGAGGCTGAAAACGTGTCCGGGATTTTGGCCGCCTCAACGGTCTTCTCACCCACTATGGGGTGGCGCCGCCGGCTCGCTGCGACGCGGATTGCCTGCCGCCCGGGGGCTGCTGGCTGACTCCGGTGGTCGTTGCCATCGCTCTGTCTCTCCCGCACCCCTACGGGACGCCCCATGAGTGCGAGAGAGACGGAGCAACGAGAACAAATCTCGGGATAGTCAGCCAGCAGGGCCGCGGCGGCGGCAGGACGGGGGAAGTCTAAGTCTGCCTTGCCGCCGTCCTCGACTGTGTTGGTAATGGTGCCCGTTGTGTGGCGGGTGGCGGCGCGGCGGCCGTGTGATAAGTCTGTGTGAGTCAGCCCTTGCCCCCCCCCCCCCACACACACACACACGCCGCGCCACGCCGCGCCACGTGGTGCAGGACGCGGGTTCAATACTCCTCCAGGACCGGACGCGTCTCGCTGCTCCTGCTGCCGAGCCGCATGATTCAGAAGAGTCGTCGTCTCGTCGCTCTCTGTCTCTGTCGCGGGACTAAAGCGCGCCGTTGGGTGCGAGAGAGACAGAGCGACATAGCACGCTTGTGAATTTCTCGGCTGGCTGTCCACAGTGGCGACAGTGGGCTAGATGACCGGCGGCGGTCAAAACTTGGGACGGGTTTTGTTCTCCAAAGTCGCCAAATGGGACTCGAACCGAACGTGTGACCCTACCAACACATTCCTCGCGCGGAGAGCAATGCATCGGCGGGGTCACACATTTGGTTCGAGTCCTGTTTATCGACTCTGGAGGTCCAAACTCGTCTGAGAGTTTTGGCCGCCTGCGCCGGTATGTTCTGGCCCACTGTGCGTTGTGTAGCTGTAGCTGCAGCCCAGTGTGCGGCGCGGGGTTGTTTTCTGCGTGGGAATGCGCGCGCGCGCGAATGCGCCGATCGGATTCGCCGTCCTTCCCTCCCGCCCCACTGCGAGGCTGTGTGTCGCCCCGTCCCGTCAACAGGGCGCTGTGAGTGGCGCGGGGGTGGCGCCGTCGCCATGGCAACGCGTCTCGCAGGCGCCACGGCCTGCCTGGCCTTTGGCGCGCTCCCCCCTCCCCCCCCTCCCCGCCTCCCGCCCCTTCTCCTCCACCCCTTTGGCTCTTCTCTCCGGCTCTCCCTTGTTTTCTCTTTAGCGCCCCTTATCTCGTTCATCTTTGGGCGCGTCACGCTCGTGTCGAAGGCCGAAGGGAAGGCGCGGCCCACCCCGTGGCGAGCCCGGCCACCATAGCGGAGTGAATGATTCCGCGCCGCGCGTCGTCGCTCTGTCTGTCTCGCAGCCTTACGGAACGCCCCTTGAGAGAGAGAGAGAGAGAGAGAGAGAGAGAGAGAGAGAGAGAGAGAGAGAGAGAGAGAGAGAGAGAGAGAGGAGCCTCCGGCTCAGAGTCAGTCAGCGGGCAGCAACAGCAGCAGCCCCACAGACCGCCCTCATGAATCACGAATGGTCCTCCATATGAACCTCTCCAGCAGAGCGATTCCGCGCAGTGTTTTGTCGCTGTCTCGCGACGGGGCACCCCACTAGTGCGAGAGAGACAGCGACGAAACCACTGTACGGAATCAGCCTGCAGTGGCACGGCTCCCCATGATTCTCCCACCCCCCTTTTCACCCTCAGTCTCCCGATCTGGCTGTCCGTCCGGGCTGCCTGCCCGCCAAGCGCCACCGCCATTGCTTCCTCAGGCCGGACAGCCGGGCAGGCAGACAGCGGCAGACAGTCTCTGGCCGTCCGTCCGGGCTGCCTGCCTGCCAGGCGCCAGAGCCATTGCTCCCTCAGGCCGGACAGCCGGGCAGGCAGACAGCGGCAGACAGTCTCCGCGGACGTCCAACTGCGTGGGAGTTCGTCCACCCAATAATGGCCGAGCCATTTCGTATTGTTGTTTTTCTAGGCGATCGCCACTGAGACGTGACCATGTCGTTATCAACTCTGTCTCTGTGTTGCAGGCTCGGCACAAACCATAAAGCAGCAGCAGCAGCGAATCATCCAGGAAATACTCCAAGAGAAACGAAAGAAGGCGGAGCAGCAGGAGCGCGAAGAGCGTCTCGCCTTGACTGAGGGAAGGAAGAAGAAGACTGCAGCCGTCATCAGCAACGGTGAGGACAAGGACCCCGTCGGCGCACAGTGGGCCGGATGACCGGCGCAGGCGGCCAAAACTCGAGGGGTTTTGATCTCCTGAGTCCCTGAATGGGACTCGATCCGAACGTGTGACCCCACCAATGGATTGTTCTCCGAAACAGGAATCCATTGGTGGGGTCCACACGCTCGGTTTGAGTCCCATTTAGCGAGTCTAGAGCTCAAAACGCGTCCGGGATTTTGACCGCCTCCAGCCCACTGTGCGTCTGGCTGTTTATCGGACGAGGCAAGGGGAGTGATTTATTCATTTGAAACTTTTGTTTTGCCCGCAGATGAGCCCGAGGGAAATGGCGTGCGGAGCGCCAACAACCAGGATGCCAAGCAGTACCTGCACAAGAAGTTCAAGAAGGTGGTTGAAATGGACGAGGCGCCGGAGGTGGCTTCCCCCGCCGCCGCCGTCGCGCCCGCCACCCCCATGGTGAACGGGCACCCCCCACCCGCGCCGCCGGCCACTGCGGGCGACACACCCGTCGGCGGGCCCTGGGCGGGGGCGGCGGGGGCCGCGGGGGCGGTCGGGGCCGCGGGGGCGGCGGGGGCCGTGGGGACGGGCACCAAGACTGCAAGTAGTGTGATGATACCTGAGAGTACAAACTCGGAGGGCGCGGCGCCAGGCCGGCACGTGTGCCCGTACTGCAACCTGCCGTGCCTCAAGCCCAGCGTCCTGGAGAAGCACATCCGGGCGCACACCGGCGAGCGGCCCTACCCCTGCACGCCGTGCGGCTTCTCCTTCAAGACCAAGAGCAACCTGTACAAGCACTGCCGCTCGCGCGCGCACACGCTCAAGATGGAGGAGGAGGGCGCCGACCCGTCCAAGTTCCCGGTGCTGCCGCAGGACGCGGCCGAGGACGTGTCGAGCGACGGCGGCGACGAGGCCATGCCGCTGCCCGTGGCGACGCCCAGCAGCGCGCTGCCCGGCCAGTCCTACGGCCGCGCCGAGGCCGAGCAGCCCGAGACCCCCAACGCGCCGAGGAACATCTACAAGCCCAAGTTCCACCCCGCCGCCTTCCAGTACAGCCCGTCCACCGAGGAGATAACGACCAACGCCGACGGCGTGGAGTCCGGGCCTGGCTCCGGGCCTCGGCCCGGGCCGGACCTGCCGCCGAGCCAATCCTCCACGCCCGGCCTCGGCCCCGGCCACGGCCCCGGCACGCCCAGCCCCGACTCGGTGCAGCGCCACATCAACAAGCTCATCTCGGAGAATGCCCACATCATGGAGACGACGGACCCGCAGGCCCACATGTACGGCCGGTCGCTGAGCAGGGCGGCGGCCAGCCCCCCCGCGGTGGTGGAGAGCCCGTCGGCCTCGCCCACGGCCGCGGCCTCGTCCGTCTGGCACAAGAAGTTCCTGTACCGCTCCATGAGCGGGCCGCAGGATGCGGACGCCAGCGCCATGACAGCAGAGCAGGCCGAGTCGGAGAAGAAGTCGAAGCTGGCCCTGGCGCTGCTGGGCCCCAAGCCCGCCCACGCGCCCATGCCCAAGACGGCGGCTCCGCTGCAGCCGCACCAGCCGCTGCAACCGCAGCCGCCGGCCACGGTCGCACCCCCGGCCGCGGCCTCCCCGCTGCTGTCGCGGCCCGTGCTCATGTCGCCGGCGCCGCCCGTCGCCGCCATGCAGCCCGACGCCCCGCTCAACCTGTCCAAGCCGGCTGCGGCCTTTCCAAGATCGACGGCGCGGGATCGCGAGGCGTTCCCGACGAGCAACGGCAGCGCGGCCGACCTGGCCAGCGTGGACGCGGACGGCTCTCTGGACCTGACGCTCAAGCGCGCGGCGCCGCAGCAACCCCCTGTGCACCAGCAGCCGCAAGTGCCTCTGCCGCTGCACCAGCAGCCCACCTACCTCCACCAGCCCCAGCACGCCCCCCAGCACGCTCACTACCGGGGCATCCTGCCGCCCATGATGCCCGCCGCCACCACCAAGGCGCCCACCGCCGCCACCACGCTGCACGCCGACCAGGACTCGGCGTTCAGACGCGTCCCCGCGGCGTCGTACGTGGACGCGCACCAGAGCAGCGTGGACGGGTCCGTCATCAAGGGCATCCTGCTCAAGTCCCAGGCCGGCATGCACTACCTGCCGCCCTTCGACGCCAGTCTCGGGCTGCCCGCCCTGCCGGCCCTGCCCAGCCTGCACCACGCGCCCGCCGACGGGTCACCCTACCTCATGGGCGGCCAGTACGCCTTCCAGTGCCACGGCTGCAAGGCGCCGTACCGCAGCCCCGACGCGCTCCGCAAGCACGTCATGTACTGCCCGAAGGCGTTCACCCTGCCGCGGCCGCCGAGCAGCGCGTTCCCAGAGTCGCCGCGACACACGGCCGTGGCGCCGCCGCAGCCGTCCCCCGGGCCTCTGCTCGGCAACACGCCCCTCGTGGACAGCTACAACCACCGCGACCCGCCGCCCAAGAAGCGGCGCCTGGACTCCGGCGGCGGCCACGTGGAGCAGCACCGCGGCGCGTCGCCGCGACCCTCGCCGCGGGCGTCGCCGCGCATGTCTGCGTCGCCGGCGGCCTTGAGTGCGCCCTGCCCGTCGCCACGACCCTCGCCGTCGCGGTCGCCGCTGCCCACGCCGCTGCGCGGTCTGGACGACCTGTCCCGCAGTCCGCTGCAGTCGCGGGCCGCCAACTCGCTGCAGATGTTCGGCGGCCAGGTGCAGATCCTGGACAACACGGCGGGCGAGCCGACCACGCTGCGCATCGAGCCGTCGGGTGCGTCGTCCGGGTCCGGCATCGGCAGCATGCCCGGCAACGAGAAGAGCCACGGCGGCGTGGACGGCAGCCGCAGCAGCGCGTCGCCGCAGCAGATGGTGGTGACGATCGCCAAGTCAGGGCTGCAGACCGGCGGCGGCACCATCTTGCAGCACGTCCCCGCGTCCGCGTCAGACCCCTCCTTGTCCACCTCCAAGGCCGACCTCGCCAACAAGTCGCTCTTCGGCATCAACACCATGGCCGGCATGGCCGACGCCACGCACCTCGCCATGACCTTCATCCCCAACATCGCCACGCCCAACCTGGCCATCAAAGGCATCCCCACCCCGCACGCGCTGCTGCTCCACCCCATGGGCCACAACCTGTCCATGCCGTCGTCCATGGCGTCATCCATGTCCTCGTCCATGGCGTCATCCATGGCGTCGTCCATGGCCTCGCACGCCCACATGATGGGCCTGGTCCCGCACGGCCTGGCGGACGGCTCCCTCCTGAACCCGCTCACCAGCATCACGGCCTTCAACCCCTTGACGCTCCCCGCCGCCCCGATGCCCCAGGCGACGCCGCCGCCCGCAGCACCGCAGCCTCCGTCGCCTCCAGCCCAGCACGGCACGCTGGCCACCCTGTCGTCCACGACGACGTCGTCGTCCAGCCTGGCGTACGGCGGCGGCGTCATGACCATCGTGCACGGCGGCCGGGCCATCCCCCACGTGCCTGGCATGCCGGGGCCCGCCTCTCAGGTGCACCTCCCCTCGACGCCGTCCGCCGCTCCGTCGGCCGCCTTCAGCACCGTGACGCCCTCCATGGCGAGCTCCACGACGGCTGCCACCATCACCATGACGCCGACGGCCGTCACAGCGCCGTTCCGCCGACCCTCGCCGTCTGTGCCTGTCAAGGCGGCGCCGCTGGCGCTGGCGCTGCCGCCCACCTCGCAGCACGCTGTCCGAAGTCGCCCCCCTACGCCGTCCGCCCCCTCCGCCTCCGCCTCCCCCGCCCCGACGAACCCGCAGACGACGCCCTCCGTCCTGGCGCCGCCCCCTCCTCCATCCCCTGTTGCTGAGAAGCGGAACTTCCACATGTTCTCTGCGGAGGCCATGAAGAAGGAGGAGCAGCATGGGCTGCCCAGCATCTGCGTGGGCTCGGCGAGGCCAGCGAGGCCCGTCTCTGGGCCTCCGTCGATCACTGCCACCCTGGAGGATCCCGGCCTGCCCGGCCCAACGAGTCTGAAGCGCCCCTTCACCCACGACAGGGAAGACCTGGAGGAGAAGAAGGCCAAGATGTCCAACTCCATTGTGGTGAGTGTCGACTGGTGGTGCTTACCGTTCCGTCCCTCTCTCTCTCTTTCCGGCCCCACTAATGTTTATCTGATCATTACAGGCTCAAGATGTGATTGAAGAATCAAAAGAAGCTGACAGTAAATCTGCAACTTCAGAAGCAGCTCAAGGGAATCGTTTTCTGAGGCCCACAATGAGGCCTACATCATTGCCCCTGAAGCCTGGAACATATACTCCGAAACGACTTTTAATTACGCCAAATGTCCTTCCTCTCATTAGCCCCGAGACTCCGAGACCCAAAAAGTCTTATGGACAACTCTACCTAAATGGTCATGCCTACACATATCTAGGCTTGAAGTGCTCCACTCGACCATACTTTTGTACCCTCAACCGGTTGCAGCCAACATATGTGGAACTCAGCCCTGACCACAGCAAGCTGTCAATGTATTCAAACTGGAAGGTATGGTATATGTTGTGTGTAATGTAGCCCTCCCCTTTCTCAAGTGTTGTGTTACCAATGCATTTAATAATATATTGGACCTCTTTTTCAGGTTTATGATCCTGAGCCTAATCCCTGTGGATTGACACCCAGTGAAGCAATTGCCATGTATGACTCGCGTCACAGACCTTCTGAAAATACTGTTGCTGGTAGCAAGAATACAATGAAATTGACACACTCCTCTTATTGGTTGAGTCGTGTGAAAAAAGAGACGGATCCTGCACAGGATGTGAGTATTAAAGCCAAAATTTTGCTTGTTATTTTTTAATGCTGTGTTGTAATCTCATATTTATTTTGAATATTTTCTTCAAGGCTGGTGATGAAGCTGTTAATGCACCCAAGAGGATAAAAATATTTGCTGGTGGCTTTGAGTCTTATGAAGAGTACACATATATTCGGGGGAGAGGTATGCATGTTGCATTTTCATCATTTCAATTTTGATTTTATCTCAATGACCACTTATTTTTCTAAATGTTTTTTTTTTTTTAATTTTCCACATTATTTTGCTTTCTAGGTCGAGGCCGCTATGTATGTGGAGAGTGCGGAATAAGATGCAAGAAACCATCCATGTTAAAGAAACATATTCGCACTCATACAGATGTTCGGCCTTTTACTTGTAGACATTGCAGCTTCAGGTAATTAAGGCAATGTATCTTTTGCTATTTTGTTATTATTTTCTCCAATTTTCTTATGTGGTTTGTCTTTTTTCCAGCTTCAAAACCAAAGGCAACTTGACAAAGCACATGAAATCCAAAGCACACTATAAGAAATGTGTCGAGATGAATATCATTCCGGTGCCGACTGTTGTTGATGATAGCTACATTGATGCTGCTTCTCTTGAAAGACAACAAGCTCTTCGAGGAAATCGTGGAGAAGAAGAGGATGCTGAAGACTCTGAGGACATTGAGGATGAGGAAGACGATGATGACGAAGATGACGATGACGAAGATGATGAGGAGGATGACTATGAGGATGCAGATGGTGAGTTGTTGCTGTTGATGCTTTGTGCAAGAAAGTTCTTTGGTTTGATTTCCTGACTAACATTTCTCTTTGATTTTTAACAGAGGATATCAAGAAACGTCAAGAGCGGGAAGCGGCCAGATCACTGCTCTCTCTGGCGCAGACTCCTCATCCTTCCCCTGGGAGTGACAGAGCAAAGGAAAGAGAGGCACGAGAAGCAGGACTTGTGGCCCCTAAAGGTGCTCGAGGGCTTAGTACATATCCTTACAGGCTGTCTCCTGAGCATCCCAGAAGAATAACTTCATCTATTCCGGGCACTCCAACTCTTTCTGCAATAAGTGAGCACAAGGAAAGAGAGAAGGTAAGCTTAAAATGACCAAAGAAATAATTCTTGCTCCCTGTATTCCAAATTTTCTCATCTCAATTTACATTGTTACTTTTAGGTATCTCATAACACTGGGCTTGCACGAGATATACACGAGCAAGGTGTCTATGTGGAAGATGGAACTAAGCCCTTAGCGGAGCTGAATATAGGAGATGGACATCAGCGTTACTATTTCCCATCTAGTCGTGATGTTGGAGGTGGCAGTGCCATAGTTTCAGATTCCATCAAAGAAGAGTCCAATGAATCTGAAACCCAAGCTACAGGGGACTTAGCAAATGGTGATGACAATTCCAGTCAAGTAAAATTGGGTGCAAGCAGAAGAATGCCCTCTTTGCTAAAACCAATGCAATTGTCAGTTGCTCCTCGCACTCCCACTACACCTATCTCAGAAATACTTACTCCTGTGTCAGAGCCCGCCTTTTTACTGGCATCTTTATGCAGTACAATGGAGAAACTTCCCCTGAGCTTGGCCACACCAAGGGACCCACACCAAGATTCAGCTCTCCTCCAGACTTACTTACGTGAGAGAGCAGTGCAAGATGCTCGTGTCAAGCAGAGCCAGTACCATCCTCGGCTCTTTAAGGAGGGCACTGATGCCCTGACGCCTGTAGGAACCCCTGGAACACCAACATCCAGTGGTACCCCAACTTTATCATACTCGAATGCAATGTCGATTGTGGACTCGGTACGCCACTCTGCATGTACAACAACATTCACTTCAGTCTCCCAGCTGGTCTCATCTCACATCAGCACCAGTTGTCAAGAAAGTGCCATTCCAAGACCGCCACCTCTTGTATGGGCACTTCAGAAATCAATGAAAGCCAGCGAAAGTGATTTGAAACTACCAAATTCTTGTGCCAATACTGTCGAGGCTTTGGGACAGAGTACCACAAATGCCAATGTTGGGGGTATATCAAGTTTATCATACCTGCCAACTCTACCTCAATCTCCTGTTTCTGTGAAGCTAGAAACTGTTTTGTCACCTGTCAAGCCTTTGACAACATTGGCCTCCCTGCATTCCATCTCATCTGTAAAACTGGTGGATGCCACGAGTTCCAGGTCAAGAGAAAATAGTGAGACAGATGCTGGAGCAGATGCGCATCATCATGCCATTCAAGATGTTGATACAGGCTCAACACAGGATGTCAAGCCTGAAGCTCTGGTTCCATCTCAATTAAGTGATGATAAAAACAATACAACTCAATCTGTGATAGCCATTGTGTCATCGAGTGGAAGTGATACAGTATTGTCATCTGTAAAACTTACTGATGAGGTTGCGCTTCCCATTTCCACAACTGGATCTCTTCTGTCTTCGAACAGTGTCATAGTGGCCTCCTCGGGTACTTCTTCCCCTCCCCCTCCTTCAACCAATCTAATCAAGAAGCCCAAGGCAGAATTCATGCCCCCATCCAGTGGCCCTGCACCCAGCTATGTCAGGTAGAGATTTTAAGATGTTCTCTCTGTTGTGTTGTTGTTCTTTATGTGACATGTGTGCTCATATATTTGTTCTGTTCTGTAGTGTAACTGAGGATGGAAGAAGTAAATGCACCATCTGCAACAAAGTATTTTCAAAGCCAAGTCAGTTGCATCTTCATGTCAACATACATTATTTTGAACGTCCTTACCGCTGTGATGCTTGCGCAGTTTCTTTCCGAACACGGGGCCATCTTCAGAAGCATGAAAGATCAGTATCACATCATAATAAGGTAATAAATAAAGTATACATATTTAGTATTGAAAAACTAACCATAGGTCAATCAATTGTTTGTGTTAATTTAACTTTGTTATTGATTCTTATCATTCCTCTCTTTATAGGTGAGCATGAATTCTACATTTGGGACACCAACAACTACTAATCCAAGGCCTTACAAATGCGATGACTGCAAAAGTGCATTCCGTATACATGGACATCTTGCAAAGCATCTGCGATCAAAGATGCACATCATGAAACTAGAATGTGTTGGCAAATTGCCATTTGGCACTTATGCCGAGATTGAACGTTCTGGTGTCAATATCAATGAAGTTGATACCACTGACTGTGATAGTTCTCTTGAAAGTTTATTGGTGAGTTCATTGAGATGAGCATTTTCCCTGACTTTGCATTGATATCTTTAAATTCTATCCTTAAATGTAATTTTTATTTTGCTTTTCTTTTTTGTTTTAGGCATTAGCTAAAAAACTATGTGAAAAGGATCCCACTAAGTTGAACCAGTGGAAGCAGCCGGAAACAACAGCCAGTGACATAGAGGAGTCCTCGGACGAAGGAGAACCTATCATGTTTCATGGCATACCATTCCCAGATGTTGTTGATACAGGAGAAGAAGACAACACTCCTCAACATGAAGTCCAGAACCAGACATCCCAAGTGCCACCCCCCCAGCCACCTCAACAGTCCGCTCCACAGCCGCCTCAACATTCAACCCAACAACCGTCTCAACAATCAACTCTTCAACCATCTCAACAACAGTCTCAACTGCAGCAATCTTCTCAACAACAAACACAACCTCCTCCACAGCCGCTTCCATTGCAGCCAGCCCCTTCTGTTGTATCTTCCCACCAGTCAATGAAAAATTTTGTGAAGCAAGATCAAGGTGCACCTAGAAACAACACCACAGCTGCAGCGGCGGCAGCGGCAGCAGTCGCGGCAGCTGCAGTAGCAGCCGCAGCCTCAGGTCCGGGTGCTCGCATATTCCCTTCATCACATTATCCAGCTCCTGGATCCAACGGATTGCCTAGCTTCGGTAGTGCTGTTACAAAGGTGGATTTGCAGTCAGAAAAAGTGCCTTTCGCTGGATCGTCAGCAGGCCTAACAAAGGATGGTAATACATGTGGTATTAATAAAAACAACTATAGCTTTCCAGCCCCTGCTGATCTAAAATTTAGATCACTTAATGGTCAATGCATAATGCTCAGCAGGAGTTCTCTTTTTCCTCAAGAAACCGACCCTGGTGTACTTGATAGGAGATTAGGACATCAAGAAGGAGCTCATGAATTGCAAGAGAAGACAGACAGCAGGTCTACTGTGTGTGAAGTGCCTAACAAGACTGATTTAGTATATGGAGAACAGTCTCTTCACCCACCTGCTAACAGGTGACCAGGAGATAAAGCTTTGCTCAAATTTTGTGTCATTCTTCTCTGTTTCCTCCTTAAGATAATCTGAGATGCTCATCACAAGAACTGCTTTGGTTTTGAGACACTAAGTGAAGAGACAGCCTCTCCATCACTTTTAGTATGTAAGTAAGCCCTACATATGATTAGTAAAGAAAATCAGGAAGCATTATTGTATTAATGAGGCTTTCAGGTTTATCATTGAATTTTATGGTAGTTGATGCAGTAGCAGCAGTTAATTACTGTGGTACTATGAAAGTGGCAAGGGACATTTGCTTGTGATGTGATAGATTAGTAAAAATTAGGTAGTGTTTATTCCATGAATTTTTACCTTAAATAATTTTTTTATTTTTTTTTTTGTTGTCAAATTTTATGGGAGACTCAAAATTTCACGCAAGCTGTTTTTGCTTTTGAGGGTGTACATAATTGAAATGTAATTTTTATTTTCCTTTCGAAAAGGCACAGAACATATCATGTATCTTTTGTGATATCTGTGCATTTCTATTGAGCCGTTGCCTGATTTTAAGGATTTGGTCTCTATCGTAGTCAACTCAGCTTAAGATGATTTGCCTCTTTACTTCCTCTATACTTTGTAATTTTGATTGGAAGTAGCCCTGTATCATGTTAATTAAGTGCCAATCTCCGATTAATTTAACATTTAGTAAGACTGAAACAGAAGTTTCACATAAAAAGGTTTTGACAGACCTTTTTCTTTTTCCTCTGCAAAAATGAAACTGAAAAGAAAAGTTAGGCTATCTATGGAAAATTATCCCTGTGAGCAACTGAGTTAGATCGACCAAAGAGCATATCATGTATACAGATCATGAACATAAATCATTAATTTTTCTCCTTTGTGCTTCATGCCGAAATGAGATAAATAAGTTGCTTAACAACTGCTTTTGTCCAAATGATTATAGTTGATTTGTTAAATTGCTTTACCCATTGTTATTGTTGCATTACTGTGACTTTGACAAATCGAGGAACAAATATTGATTCACTTTAATTGATAGTGTTTCAAGCTGGAAAAAAAAAGCTTTCTCAAAATTAAGTTTTGGAAAGTTATGTAAGCCTGATTTCCATCCTTGAATTGCCCAAGAATATTACACATCAGCAGGACCAAGAAATCAATCACTAATTTTCTTCTAAATACTGTTTGATTGAACCATTGTGTATTTCTTCTTGTCTACAAGTGATTTGCTTAACTATATTACGCCAGAGCTTCCATTTTACATATCTCATGCAAGAACTGTATTGTATTCCAAGTGAATGATCAGATTGCCAACTCTTTGCTTGTTTAAGTTACAAAATTTTACTTGGCTTATCATTCAAAGGTTATGCCCTGTTCGGATGTACTGCTTTTTTGAATTTTTATCATGTTGAGCCAAGGCACTGAGTTTGGTTAGACTAGCTCATCAAATTTCCTTCAAAATTATTATTTTTGTATGTTTTATTAAGATCATAGCAACCTGTACTATTTAATAGTAGGGTCAGTTATAAATGATTTTTCTTCATCTCCCTATCTAAAGAGTACCTGCTTTAGTTTGTACCTTCCCTAGTTAAGGTCAAACCCAATAGTTAATCAGTTCCTTTCCCAATCCTTATATAATTTTCTTTGTAACTTTTTGAGGACTCGGAAGGTTTTTGTTGTTTTGAATTGCTTGATTTTGTAATCAGCATAAGCTCAATGAATTTGTATAAAAAAATAATGTTGATACATTTTTGGGTGTTTTCAGATGCTTGCAAATGGATTTTTGCAATGGTTTGTTTAATTGTTTCTTTTGGCTTTGCCTTACAACTGATGTATTTTAGAAACATGTGATCTGTTGCTGAACTGCATGTGTGTAGAGATTCCTCTTTAATGTCATAAGTCATATTTATAAAAGTGGCATTAGAAGTAATGGCTCCTTAGTAGCTTTGTGTCTGACACGCATACAAAATTTTGTGATTGGGATCAAATTGTCTGCCTCACAGTGCAAGTTATTATAACGTATTTATGTGTAGAAACATAGGCCAGCAGCATTTTTGTTTTGTACATATGTATCTATATATTTGTATATATACACACATATATACATATGCATATACATAGGAAGTGAAAGAGAAAATTGTGAGTATTCATTGTCACTGAAGCAATGGATTTTTTTTGTGTTGTAGTGAACACATGCTTTTTGTCTGTGACATCTGTGTCCAATGAAACAAATGACTGATCATTAGTATGAACTTTATTTAAATCCCATCCATCAATAACGTTTAAATCACACCCTTCTTCTGTTGTCTAAAGCAATTTGTACATCACAGGACATTGTCATTCTTCAAATATAAATAACAGCAACTTGCTGGAAGGCTCTCGGTCTTGCACAATTAACGGGCATCAAACACGACCACTGGATGAATTGTTAAGGAAAGATCCATTGTTGGGAGACACAAACATGCAAAGACAACCAGAACATCAACGACAGTTGAGAAGCAGTGTAAAATACCATGAAACAATGAAAAAAACATAACATTGTTCCCGGCAACAAAAAATTTTATGCAAAGATTTCCAGTGAAAGCAAAATCTTGTAGAAATAGCCTATTCCGCTGCTTGGAAAAGAGGAAGAACAGAAGTGCTAAGGTTGGCCCAGCCAATGTTGCTACACCAAGGAGGCTTTGCATCGGAGACAAAGCCATTCATCACTCATGAGGCTGGGCACGACAATATCGGGACTACTAGACAAGAGTGACCATTTTCCTTGCAAAGCACCAGGCTACTTTTACAGTATAAGGCCTGCATGTCGCCAAGCCAAGGGACTCAATACGCAGTCTCTCCGACCCTACTAATTTGCTGTGGCCTAGGCCATCACCACCCCCAACAAAAATTCAATGGCACTGTCCCAAAAGTCTTTGAGTGCGGGTGTAGCAACATTCACTGGACCAACTATACCTTGTTGCAAGGGGGCGAAAGTTGTGTACTTCTTTTCTTCTTCTTTTCCAAGCAGCGGAATAGCCTTTTGCAAAGAAAAAATATATAACGTCTTCTAAGACTATTACATAATGAGCTGTTAGTCAACTCTCATGACATCTGATGAAATGGAAAAGGGTACGGAGGTGCAATAATGTCGCAAAAAGGATACATCGTTTAGTTCTCTTCTTGTACATAATTCGGTATCCACATTCTCTGCATCTGATAGGATCTCTGGGGCGAATTTCGTTTTCATGGTGGCATTCTGAAAAATCAAAACCCGAATTTTGAATACACCAACATTAGTTTAAGCAGAAAAGGCAAAATGTAGGATAAGAGCTCACCTCCACAAATGTAAACCATTGGCGTCTTGACAGCTGTCTCTTTATTCTGCTCCATTATAGATTAGTGCCGCAAGAAGAATCTCTACGTACAATGATGACAAGAGACAGATTTAAGTGAATCTAGAATTCGAAAGACCGGGAAACACAGGTTAGACTTCATTTTATTAGTACAAGAAGCATTCCTGCATGCTCCGAAGTACTCAAGATAAGAAAAACAGGGGGAAAAAACTGATGATTTTCTGCTAAGAATCCCTACTTTGACGACCAATTAATGCTACATAACATCAAAATGGAAATTAAAATATCTAACCTTTACAGCGTGAGTGAAACATAAACATGGGTCTCCGTGTGCTATGAGCAGGATTTAATTACTTGCGGATAGTCCTTGACTATTCGCAGGCATACCCGTAGACAGGTACACACCTGCGAATAGACGCTCTCGCGGGATTGGGTCTTGTCTGTTTCGTCTTCTTGTCTTGTCTTGTACACGTAGGTTACCGGCCAGGTAAGAAACGACGGACAGAAATTACTTATTGTCATCACTTGTTAACATTGAGGGCCTCGGAACTGTTAAAGATACATTCACAGTCAAATTCTCACCTTATTTTTTTGTCATACACTTCACGGTTTTGTTTCATAACAGAAGTAAGGCAGTCAATATGGTACTTTCTATCAGGTTATGTAGTCGTGATTTGCCGCTGCTTAATTTTTTTAAAAATGCGAATTGAGCGTCTCTTTTTAGAACAGAGGTTTCTAATTTATCGAACCTTTAAATATTTTGTCATTTTATTTTGTTGTGTGGGGAGAAGACCATGTTTTTGATTTCATTTAATTCTTCTGCTCATCTGTTAGTTGCTGGACCTTTACAAAAAAAAAAAATTATCAGAAGTATTTTGTTTATTTCAGTCTCAAGATGATGGCAGCTTCGTCTTTGTGTCTCCTTTTAAGTCTTTTCGCCCTGAGCAATGCTCAGCAAAGAGTAGCTCCTGGTGTTAATCCTCAGCAGTATCAGGTATGCTGAATGTGAGGCAACATTATGGCTTTTGGTGCATCCATCCACCAAGCTGTTATGCTGTTAAAAACTCAGAAATTCCTTTTTGCTTTTTTACCTGCATTTCCTTATCCTTACAAAAGTTCTGCTCTAGTTGTCTTAATTTTACCTGCCCATATTTACTCTTGAACTTCTTGAGTTGTTGTATCATTTTCTCTACCATATTGCTGAATTTCATTTCTCTTTCTTCTCTATTCTTTTATTTATTTTGTCTTTTTTAACCATTGTGTTGTGTAATCTATGTCTGTGTGAGTGCTGTCATGCTTGCCTGTGCTTTGCCAGGATCCAATGCAACATGTTCCTCAGCACATACCTCAACAGCAAATGCACATGCAACAAGTTCCCCAAATGCAGGTGCGCTCGCTTGGCCATTATTTTTCCTTTTTTGATTTTCATATATTTCTCTGGTTTTAAATTGACGCCAGTGTAATATGTTTGTCTTGTTAAAAAATTGTGTGTGATTTAAAAAAAAAAAAAGTAAAGCTTTTTGGAGGTTTTTCATATTTTCAAGTGTTGTTCTTTTCTTCTTATTTCAGCAGGTTCCCCAACAACAGTATCAGGTACCACAGCAAGTACATCACCAACAAGTTCCTGTCCAAAATATGCAGCAACAGCAACATGTGCAGCACCATGGGCAGCCTCAGGTCCAGCAGCATGGACAGCCTCATGGCCATCACCCTCAGGGCCAAATCCTGAATGCTGCTAACATTGCTCAAGAGAAGCAGTAAGTTTCAATCAATTTTTAAATGTTTCCTCATTATACTTACCATTTTTAATCAACATTTGATGAATGTTTGCAAAGGCATATTCAAGATCACATGGAAGTTCCAATTGATACATCAAAGATGACTGATCAAGAGTTACAATTCCACTATTTCAAGATGCATGATGCTGATAACAACAACAAATTAGATGGATGTGAACTCATTAAATCTCTAATTCATTGGCATGGTAAGTTTGCATTCAGCAGTCATATGATTAACTTTGAGGTTGAGAATGTGCCTCTTTTAAAATACAGAATTCAAGTATCTGAATTGCTTCAGAGTGTTTTGCTTGCAAGAGAAGCATTTTAAGATTAATTATTGGGGTGTCATGTTCTTTATATTCCGTTCAATTAATTTACTATCCCAATGTTAAATTTAAGCACAACTACCAGTGAATGCTTCTTGCATTAGCTTCTGTGCCGTCCTTTGATTGCCAAGTGTTGTCTGCTTTCTTATGAGTCTTGTGTGTCATTTTGTTTTTACGTATGTGTGTGTGTGTGCTCGGGGTAACAGAACAGGGACATAAGGAGCCTGCTGCCCAACACGCCCATCCCCCACCCCAGGAGAAGATCTTCAAAGATGATGAGCTCATAGCCCTCATTGACCCTATTATGAATATGGATGATGCTGATGGAGATGGTTTCATTGACTACCCGGAATTCGTTCGTGCTCAGAACAAGGCTGCCGCTGCCAGTGCCAATGCACCTCGAACATAGACCCAATAATAACCAGCGCATCAGCAAGGTGATTTACCAAACTTTCATAAATTTGTGCACGTGTAGCACTATCTTTGGGTAGACATTTATTTCTGGGGACAAGGATATTATTTTCCTGTAGCAGTCACATCCATGTGGTGAGACTTTTGGCATTGGTGAGTGGTGGCAAAGAATTGATCTCTTCTGTATCTTTTCTGTTATTCTTCCTTTCCCTTTTCACTTCTTTTCCACAAACTCTGTTCAATTTTTCCGTTTTTATCTGTAATATTTTGAATTCTCAGTTCAGCTGAAGTTTGCTTTGGTTCAGTAGCATGCAATGTTGGGGATGCTTGGCATGTCTTGAAATAATTCTTGAGTCTTTGTTATTTTGAGCATTGACTCTGTGTTTTGAGCTTTGTTATGCCACTAAAAGTGCTTTTACACGCTTTCTGTGTTCATAATATTTGTAATGGAATGCTCCTAACAAATGTTGTTTTTCTTCTGGGTCTCGTCTACAGAAGAAGATGCAGCAGAAGCAGGCCATTCTCATGAAGGCGCACATCAACCACCCCCATCTCATACTGACACTGCACTTCAAGAAATGGTGGACCCCATTCTTCAGGAGATGGATAAAAATGGAGACGGTTATATTGAGTGGCATGAGTACAAAAGTGTCAACCCATAAATGACTTTAATTTTACATACCCTTCTCATCAAGAGACAACATTCTGCCCATTGCTTTTCAATTATTAGTAATTTCAAAAGACTCGTGCAAAAATGTCAGCTAATTTAAGATTGTTTCAAAAATCCCTAATGGTCGCTGCTTTGTTGAGATCTACCTGTCCATTATACATAGAAAAAACTTTGCATGTTCTCAAAATTGTCATAATGGTCATTGCAAGAAATACTGATTATCTTGTCTTCATTTGTTAACATGGTGTAGTATGACTCCCACCATTTGCTTAGGCCAAAGTTTTCCCATCATCAAAAGTATTTCCATGATTATTATGTATCTTAAGGTTGATTATTATCTTAAGGTTATTGCCACTACCTGGCAAAGTGTAGCTTTTTGTGAATTATAGCAATCGTATCATGTTTGGTTGATTTGTATGAATGAATATGCTATAAAGAATGAACTACGACTATCGAATTCATGATTCACCAGGTGGAGTGTAGAAAATCCTGCAAGTGAATGTGCGAGTGTGTGTGTTTATTTTCTTTTGAACTTTTGTTTTTGGTTGAATGTTGAAACATGATGTTTCAATAGAGTTATGGATATATTCTAAAAGATTTAAGAGGGTATCTTGCATATCCAATTGTGTGTTAGGTGATTGAATTGTCAGGGAAAAAACGAATTGCTATCTGGCCAGTAACTTTGTTAGGTATTTTCTTATTTTACGATTTAACCACTGTACCTTGAATGTATCTTACCCACTCTTAATTTGAACTGAAAACAGGGTAGCCTGATTGCTTATTGGTTGATGATTTGTAACATGTGGTAAGGAAGTTTATTTTTAGTGAGATCATTTATGAGAACTAAAGGTTGTGTTGGCAAATGAACTTGTGAATATCATAGTGTACAGTGTACCATTCCTGCTGTGCGTGTTTAATGCTTTGTTGCGCTCTTGCATCCATTTTGAAATGCATGTTGATTGTGTCATTATAACTGTTGATGGCATGCCAATTATTTTTAGATAGATGTACGTGTCAAGTGCAAAGTGTTGGCGCCATGTACAGTGTTATAAAATGTTTTCTTTTAAGTTGAAGACTGAGCTCACTCTTAAGGTTACCTCTTCATTAAGATCCTTGCTTCTATGTTTGCTTTGAGTCAATTTTATAAGCGTTCATTTTTAGTCTTTCCCTTGCCCCTTTCTTAAAAATGACTCGCAGGTGTTGGTTTTTTGCATTCTTCATTGTCTTGTTGACTGTTCAAAATGCCGTGAACTTTACTTATTCCCCACTCTATTTTATATTGTGTGTATTTTATGGGCCCAGTCTTAAAGTCTGTTGTCTTTTACTACCATTGACAGATTACGTCCGACTAAGTCCGCAGGAAAAGAAGTGTGCGTGGTGGTAAACATAAAAATATCTGTAAATATTATTGTTCTATTGATGTTGTGATTGTAGCTAGAAAAAGCTGATAGTAATTTACACATTCCATGTAAAATCTGCATTATTTTATTTTTAGCTCTCAGAGCTTTGTTACATATTTTTCAAGTCTACTCGTGAAAATGAGAGTGTTTCATGTTGTGTGCTTTGTGTGTCCATTAACGATAAGTCTGTTTATCAAAGGTAACTAAATGTTGAATGGATTTCATCTTCCTTGTCATTCTTTCTTTCGTCAGCTCCTACGCAGTAAAATTTGTTTTAAAGCCCAATTTAAATTGGAAAGTAAAATATTTCTGTGGACAGTCTTAGAAACCAGGAAACATTTTTCAGACGTCACTGCTCAAGATTTCTATAAAAGGCTAGTGCTGAATTTTTTGAGGTTGTGTACTACTTTTTGTTGTCATGATCAATGCACAATTTAAGAGAAGTGCAATTTCATTGTAATATTTTGTCTACCTAAAAGTTATTTTAAATGTTATATTCTCTCTTCCAAGTGACTTTTTTCTCCTTTGAATGAATGAGTGTGTATGTGATGTTATTGGAATTTGGATCTATATAATGAAATTTTTGAATGGAATAAAAAATGAATATTGTTTGTTACAATTTTATGACACTTTATTCTCCTACTCGTTATAAATAGTTTTAGTTGCTTGTGCTTAAAAAGTACAAAAGAAGATGTAAGGTCGTTACAATTTAAAAAATATTCAAACAATTTCAACAAGTTGTCAAGATATAAAGACATATTGCTAACCTCCACATTGAATGATTAACCTTATTTACTACAAATGAACTAAGAACTCCACAACCTCCATTTGTTAAACAGTTTTATGGATATCCTTTATATTAGTAGATAAAGTCAAGTAAAGGCATCATTGTCACAGTAATTGAGCCTAGCTCACACATTGCAAAGGTGAGAAATCATTCCTTCAGACACAAAGTTTCTGGAAGAAAAGTTTTTTGTGACTGTACTTCTTTCTCTTACCTACCCTGTAACACAGGCACCTTACACAGAATGACAATGCTTATGTGGTGGGGAAGAAATGTCATTCTTTTCAATGGTTTTTGAAACCTTTCAAAATCAGCTATGAATTCTTGTAATCTACTGATGCTCTAATATAATGGCATTGTAATAAACTAGTAGAAACAATCAAAGTACACTACCACATGAGCACGACCTATCACAGAATGCATTTTGCTTTATTGCAATTACTATACCTCCATGCACAAAATGACTCTTATTTCCTAAATTATGGCTTTTAGCTGTGGCACACTACGAAGTACTCCATGGTACATAATAAATTTAACCGGTACATTATTGAAGGACAAAAATTGTCAGCCTTTCTGCAATATCAGAATTATTGTACACTTTATAAACTATAGTGGAAAACTGCTCTCAATTATAAGGGAAAATCTATTTGGATACTTCGCTTGACCACATTTCATTTATACTAGTGAAAAGCTACGTACTAGGAAACAAACTACACAATACACAATATCCAGGCGTGTCTATCACAAATAAACAGTTCTAGCAGATCCACAACAAAAAGTACAACGGGTAAAGGGGATGGGGCCTTCAAATTTTTAAACATAGCATTCAAAAATTGGTCCTTTTTGCCTTTACCAATGGTCAACTTTGTAATCTGTGCTTATTGTTAAAATAAAATGTCGCCTCTCTTTGGATGAAAATAACTCAAATTGAGTTGGTACACTTCCTAGGGACAAATACCCTTGTATCTCCTGTACATCCTTGATATGTGCAATCACATGGCTTGCATCTGCATTAGTAAAATGCCCGGAACAATACATTACCATTCTATTAAAAAGTTTAACCAAATTCCACGCAAATCAAGCAACTTAAAAATATTAATAAGTGCTGAAAAAATGCAATAAGGTTGGTTGGGACAGTTGAAAGAAAAATTATAAAAATGTAATACTAGTGAAAAAATGATAACAAAATAAATAAAGCAAATAAAAAAATTAATGAGCACATCAAAGGGGGAAAACATTTGTTGTACATTTCTGCTCACAAGTACATTACTAATGGGTGTTAATAATTGACTGCTTTGAAGTGTTGTGAAGCAATAGGGAAACATGGAGCACAAAAAGTAGAAATTGTCAGTCAAGCAAAAACAAGATCACAAAAACATTTCTTTTAAATTAAACATGTTAAAAATGACTAGAAAATTACACTAGCCAGTAACCAGAGTTGCAACTTTGAATCAGAGCTTTTAGGTAAGCTAAAATGCATGTTCTGGTCTTGAGACATTATGAAAGACGTAACTTAACCATCAGCCTTCACTTTAGGTGCACGTCTCCTACGCATACCCCCAGCCATCTTCAGGAGTTCAGCATTTTCATCTGTAGTGACTGGATCTGCTTCAAGAAGGCGTCGAGGTAAGAACCATAGGCCCAAGAGTGTCAATGCTGGAATGGAAAGCCAGTGTGAACAATCTCACAGTTTCTCTTCACATCACTACTTGGTTGGGAAATTTACTTACAGTTGATCACGCAAGGAAACAGTACATAAAAGTTGAATGTTGTTGACTGATAATACAAAGCCTCGGAAATGTAAACAAGCAGAGTCAAGACAAGTGAGCAAATTCCCATACTCACAACACTAGAAAAAGAAACCAACAGCATGAGCCTCTACCCTTTAATGTTTGCACCTATACATTAAAATTCATGAGACTGAATTTCACTTACGGTTTGTAATGGATGTAGAGAGTACAATGAATAAGAGCTAAAGCTTTCAGAACCGAATATGCACCAAGAATTCTTGGAAGTGTAGAATCATCTGCAAAACCAAACAAAAATGCAATTTATGAATTATTTTCTAAAACCACACAAAAATTCATTAAACAGTACTTACCTCGCTGTTGACTCAAATTATCTATTTTTGTGAAGGATTGTTCCCCTAAAATGGAACGCTTTTCAATAAGGCATCTTACAGCTGTTCCCATATCCATGAAAGCAATGAATGCAATCCATCCACGGAAGGCATAAAGTAGTTTTTGATCCATTGCTTAGTGTATTCAATGAAGGATATTCACACTAAATAAAATAGTAGGTTATGTGAACTCCAGTGGATCTCCTTCTTGAGTAATGCTGAATTGAGTATCGCTTCTGCTGTAGTGAAGTCAGCCTTCAGTAGAAATAATAATCTGCCAAAGAATCCGAATGTAAACTTTGTCTCATGTCACTATTGATTTCTGGGAAACAGCCTGGAATGGACACTGGTATTGACCCAGAAGCCTCTGTTTGTTTACAAAAGATACCACATGCCCTTACTTTGTAGTACAGTATCAAACGTGAACCAAAATAAAAAGGTGACGCGTCACGAAAACGCAAATTTTCACGTCCCTAAACGACACACAAAAAACTAATTCTGATGTGTTGTGAAATTACTCCATTTGAAACCATGAAACCATGAAGCTGGTATCTGTCTGCAACGCCGCAGCAGAAGACCCACACTTTGCCGCGTCTGCTTGCCGGGCCGTGCCGTTGCAGGATCTTCGCATTGCGCCAAGTGCTGCGGCCGCATTCCGCCAGGGGGCAGCCTGAGCGGCTCGCCCCGGAGTAACCCGGAGTAAGGATTCACACGGTCCACACAGTGCGGCCAGGAACAGAAGACCGCCGGATGGCCGGCCAAAACTCTAGGACGCGTTTATTGAGCTCCCAGGGAGTGTCGCTAAGCAGGACTCCGAACCGCGAACGTGCGACCCCACCCATGGACCTCCTCGTTCGAATGAGCAGATCGATTTGGTGGGGTCACCACGTTCGGTTCGAGTCCTTTTCAGCGCGTACCCCTGCACCTCCAAAACGCTCGTCGGAGAAGTTCGCGTCCCCGGAGGAAGTCGCCGGACCGTCGGGAAGTCAAGGGCCAAAGTCTCGAAAGAAAAATAAAAAAAAAAAAAATGAACAAAGCCACAATACACATGCATGGGTCATCAATGATTGGCCATTCAGTCGCCGGAATATCTACTGGGCTTAGAGGGAAACCTGGGATGGACTTCC